>JABUQX010038906.1:22500-32197 GCA_015478945.1 Trachelipus rathkii
ACAAATGAATACAGAACGAACATGAGCGAAGCTGATGTAGTAATTATTCATTTAATCAAATCAGCGTCTATAGCTGATTGTATAATATTATTTAGTTTATTTTTTAAATTTTTTAATGTTCATTTCTCTTTAAATATATTTGTTTTTTAAAAACTTTTTATTTATTTTTAATTATTCTTAAATTTTTGTTTTAAATTTTTAATTTTTAATTTTATTTCTTTAACCAAACTTTTTGTTTTTACATAAAATTTTGTTCTTTTTATGTTTAACTAAACGTATAAATTTACTTTCATACTCTAAACAGTAAATCAGATAAATCAATAACTCCTCGATCAAAATATAAATTATTGGATTTTTTTGTAACATAACATAATAAAATATTACCATATTTCAATTATGGTATCCATGCATAATTTAATAATGTCGAAACAGATGGCTAAGTCAAGAATGTACTTCAATCAATATAAATGGTGGGGAAAGTAAAACAATTTCATTTTTTATAACTAGTAATTTTATATATAGAGTTAGCATATTTTATTTTTTTAACATTTAATATCAAGTTTGATAGTTAGATTATTCTTAAAATGATTACAATTTCTGTTTATTTTTACAAAGATTTAATACCTTTGGGAGGATGTAAGTAAATACCATCTGCTGCAGTAGTCCATTCTTCGGCATAATACAGGTTCATTTGCAACCATTCTCAATCGTTACAGAGAGAATAAACCGATCCATGCTGAATAGCTAATACTTTTAACGCCCCTCCTAGTTATCGATAATAACGTAAACTAAGTTTTCCAGTTGGAAATATCGTAGATTACACCGTGAGCTTATATGAATTAAGTATCTCGAGTATGTGCGACCTTCATCTAAGATGAGACGTTTAATTCGTTCTTTCATTTTAACCTCCAAAGCTGTAAAATTATATATAGACGACAGTGACCTATACGTACGTTGCAATGTGGAAAGCATCGAGAGGCTTCCAATAGTTGGTACATCAATACTTTAAACATTATCAGAGGGGTGAAAACAACCTCTATTCTATTATAACCATCCACACTTCACCTTCTAATAGATTTTCCACCTGGAGGGGATCGATTGCAGCACGGCATGATGCTTCTCCTATAAGCAAGTTTCAACGGTATCGATAATCTTGATGAATTCTCACGAATGCCTAAAGGTCTATTAATTTCATCTCCGAATGGAATACAGGTATTATATCGCTCTCCATTCGTTTTAGAAAACATAAATGCCACTCGTTGGTATTACGAAGGTTCTTGTAAAGATATCACTAACGTGCTTAGGAGTAGAATGAAGACGCATCATACCAGACAACGAAATTGTCTTACAGAAATTGCTTGTGTATAAACGATCCAAAAGGTATGAATCCTTTCCTTTCGACCAATTCAGAGAAAGTAACAAGTATATGACTGGACGAACGAACCATATTGGTTCAAATAATTGTTTTAAAAACTTTTATTTATTTTTAATTTCAAGTTTCCTTAAAACTTTTTGTTTTTTTTTTTTTAAGGACTTACAACAAGGAAGAGACGTACTCTATCATTATGTCACGAGTAGTGACCAAAATATACGGTTAATCATGTGCTCGGTAACATCGAATTGAGCAAGAGAGAGGTGAGTGGATTTGTGTGTGAGTGTCGGTATATCGAGTGAAAATTATTATATTGATGTCTTATATTATCTCAATCACTACACATAACATCGAGACATATCAAAAGATAGAGAGGAATACAACGAGCACGATTATAATCCACCCCATTCATCTAGAGACAGACTTTAGCATCACGATAGATTATTTCAATGTCGTGGATACGTGCCTATACGATCTATGACCTCTTGATATTAGTAGTGATCTTATCACACACCTAACAATACTTAACATAGACCAGACAGGACGTGGGTGAGTAAGCCGCACGACAGTTAGTTGATGTATTCTTATATGCCCTACATAAAGCGTAACATACTTACCACTTCAACACTCCCGCAGTAGCAACGGAAGCAGATAACAGTGTTAATCAATTGAACACGCATTCACATGAGGGGAAGTAAAACAGTTTGCATCGTACCATCATCTCTGGTGTATAAAATATATTGTTCACTTATATTAACTCGAAAAGCATCATAGTCAACACATATAGCAACACACACTCTCACTCTCCAAACAAGTGACGGGGATTTAATATAATATACTTCGTCTAATAAATAATAGAGGTGGTGTGAGTAGGCATAGTGTAGTGTATATCAACAACCATCGATATAGCCTAGACTGACGTTCAACACATGACCAGGACCTTGAAATCGAGGTAGCGTAAAATGAAATGTCACCAGCAACACTTAAACCATTTTTCTGCATATTTTGGTTCAACGCCATTCATACTCTCGCTCAAAGAAAGTAAACGTATTACCTGCTGATAGTTATTACGCCTTTGTAATCGCATTAATACGGTAAGCGCCATGTTTCAGGTAAATATCTGAATTACATCATGAGCTATATTTTTTTAGGAACCGACCGGGGCCCCCGCCCCGGCCCTTGCTCTGGCCCCGGCCCCGGGCCCGGCAAAATCAGGAAAACCGGGTTTTTCTACCGGGGTTAACTGTGTAATTTTCACACTAAATATAGAAGGGTTAAATCGGACAAAAGAGAAAATATATTTTTATTCCCATTACTCCATTGTTATAAATTGATGCAATAAACATACCAAATATAAAAACAATTTTTCTGGCGTTTATATTTTTTCAAATTTTAACATTGAGGCCCAATCTATAATTTCTTCCGAGTTTAACAAATATTCGAATTTGATTATAGAACAATTCCGGGAAAGGAAATAAATATAATTGTTAAAATATTAATGTATTTATTTAATTTAAAGTAAATATTTCAAGAAAATGAAAATGTTTTCCGAAATCTCTTTTCAAGATTATTTATTTTAAATCTGAATTAGTATATAATATATATTATTTATAATTATATATATATATATATATATATATATATATATATATTATATATATGATATATAATATATATATATATTATAATATATATATATATATATATATATATAATTTTTTTTTTTTTTTTTTTTTTACAGATTAAACCACCATTCACGGGCTGCCCCTTTCAAGGAGGGGGCAGAGATAGATTCACCGAAATCCCAAAGAGCCAAAGAGAGATATTTATAATACGGATGTTCTCACAGATTTGGAATTTTTGACCTTAGATCTTTAGTAATTTATTTCTACATCCGAGCGAATTAATCTCTATAAAATGTCGTCTAATAAATAAAAATATAACTTTTAAAATAAATGGAATCTTAAAAACTGTAAAGAAGACGCTTTCGGATATTTCTAATATTTAGGCCTATCAATAATTCTGGTCTGGTAAATATTCTGTTATTACCAATACAAGACAAGCGTCACTTTGTATAAAGAAACCAGGTTTACCTGCTTATCATATATATATTAATATATATATATATATATTTATAAATATATATTATATATATATATATATTTATATATATATATTAATATTATATATATATATATATACTAATATATAATAATATAATATATAATATATATTATATATATAACTAATATATATATAATATATATAATGTAAGCCTGTTAACCACAAAATTAAGTTTTTTGCCCCAAAACTCGATTTTGAAAAAAAAAAATGAAATTAGTAATGAAAGCCTAAAGCCTAAAGGTCTTCATTTCTTTTGTCTAACTCCAAACTCAATTATTAACTAAAACACGTGGTGAGTCAAATTTCAATGTAATCCCTTTCTGTAAATGAATATACAATTATTTAAACGAAGGAATAATATTACGCCATATTATGTTTTGCGTAAGAGTTACTTTGAGGGTGTTGCTATATCGATAGGAAGGAGGTATTTTCATGTAAACTCAGACTTCAAGGTCGCCAATAAACGGTATTAGGCAATTTCAAAAACGTATTAAATAACTACAGATAATAGAATATACCTTTCACATTGATATAATATTAGAACCCCTATAAATAATATAATTAAATTATATACTAATAAATATATATGATATATATATATATATATATATTATATAATATATATAACCGGGATAAATCATATATATAAATAATAGTGTAATAAATATATATATATATTACTATATAATTAATATATATATAATATATATTTATATATATATAATAATATATATAATATATATATATAGTATATATTATATAATATAAATATATTATATATATTAATATATATATAATATTATAATATTATATATTAATATTATAATATATGAATATATATAATATATAATATATATATATATATTAATGTGGTGTGTAATATGTAGTATTGTTGTGTTGATTGTGTGTGTTGTAGTGTTAGTGGTGTTGTTGTGTGTGGTGTGTAGTGTGTGTGTTGTGTGTGTGTGTGCACAAGTGTATTATTGGGTCCTGCTTTCATAAATCTCGAAGAATTAATGAGGAGAATAATATGGAGAATTAGATGAGGCTACGGATTAGGGAAGGAGTTCCGGTCCAGGAGAAGGGGGAGGTCTCCCTGTCCACGCTGAGCTATCCCCCTTAGCGAGTCGCAAGCCCCCGGCAAATTCAGATCTATCAGCGATTTCCCCTAGAGCAGTGGTATCTCAATAACTTTTCCGATTCGCGGCTTACCCCTTGATCTAATTCAAGTTTAGCCGAGAATGTCCACCTACCCATGTTAGATCAAACAGAAATTGATTTTTACAAATTATAAAATAGTTTCTATTATTAATCATTAAATTGCAATAATATTGCATGATTACAGCAAACCAAAAGCATTCCCAGGTATTTCACCTCTGATATATATATTATATATAGTATATATATAATATATATAATATATAATATTAATATATATATATAAATATATATATATATTATATATATATATAAATATATATATATATATATATATATATATTATTAATATTATATATTAATATATATATATTAAACTATATAATATATATATATTATTATAGTAGGTTCAGCATAGAAAACCCGAAAAGGCCAGGCATGTAACTAAAAAAACTATAACCGCTACAAGAAAAAAATATCATTTATTAATCAGGAGACATTTTTATTACCCAGGAAATAAAAAAAAATAAAAAAAAACAGCAAAAAATAAAAAATTAAAATTGTTAAAAATGTTTGAAATAAAATATTACAGTTTTTTCAACTTTTTTGACAATTCGAAGATGCACGCTTACTCCGAGTGACACGCAGAGGTTGCCAAAGTTGAGTTTTTTAAAAGCTCAACACCAATACCAGCACGGGTAAACAAAGAACGTAGAATAATCGGGGGGACTTTGGTCCCCCCTTATACTGCCCTCCGTCGGCTTGGCGAGACCCCCTAAAAAGGATATAAAAAGAAAAATAATCATATTGTTTCATCCCAAAACGGTATTTGGCAACTTTTGCTCTCGAGACTACTGCAGTTTCAAGGTCACTCAGAGGTGCACTTGATATTACTAATAATAGTAAGAAGTATTAATAATATATATTAGAATAAAATAATTTTTTTTTTAAAGTTTCCTCGATGAAATTACTTCCTGAAATCAAAAATTGTTATTTATTTTCGCTGTTGATGTATAGTTTTTTCCTAGTTATCAATACTGGCCTCTTCGGATGCTGGCCTATATATATATATATATATATATATAATTATTATATATATATATAATATTATAATATATATATTATATTATAATATATATAATATATATTATAATATAATATGATATATATTAATATAATATATATTATATTAATATAATATATATATAATAAATATTAATATATATATATTATATCATATATATATACTATATATATAGGAAAAGTTTCTTAACGCCCACACGGAACGGGAGCTCGTGATCACAAAAAATTTTTTACACACAGGTAGCATCTATGAACATAAATACGATGTTCTATAGGGTCGAAATGAATTTTTTTTTGTTTTTTTTTTTTTTATTTTTTTTTATTTTTTTTTTTTTTAACCTGTTCTAGGGGCAAAATTATATATATTATATTTTGTAAAGGTAATTACAACGGCATCTGAAGGGGCTCGAGCCGACGGGGAACACAGGGGGGGACGTTTTCCATACCCCGTAGGGGAGGGCGGAGGAACCCCCGCGACACCTACAAATACCAAGAGCGGGGGTTCCGGAGACCTACTCCCGGAGGGGGGAAATAAGTCCTACACCGTAGTTTCCCCGGAAGGCCCGAGAGACGCCCGACTCCTACCATCGGTGCGGTAATACCTAGCTTGGGGGTATTCTTTAACTTACATTTTCCTTACTAAAATTTTACTAGGATTCCAAAAACGTATTCCTTTTCCGCTGTAGCTATTGTAGTTTTTTATGGAGATATAATGGTTATTTTTTTTTTTTTTTTTTTTTTATTTTTTTTTATTCATTTCGACCCAAACGTCTATTTATTGTATCATAGAGGCTATCTGTGAAAATTTTTTTTTGATCCGAGCTCCCGTTCCGTGTGGGCGTTAAGTAACTTTTACCATATATATATACCTACTTACTTTGTCGCCCCCCCCACTACCCTCCTACGAGAAACGGGCAACCTCGAGGTACTTCACCACCATAGCCTATAATTTCATCATCCGATAATTTCAGTATATATATAATAATATATATATATATAATAAGGATACCATAACTAAGAAGATCAAAAGTGGAAAAATAAAATTGATTAAAATTTAAATGAAAAACTGAAATACATATGAAAATATTTCCCAATCTGTAGCGTCACCCCTGAGGGGAAGCTGCGTCACCCAAAGGTGACGCGTCACAAGTTTGAGGACCACTGGCCCTAGAGTATTTGTTAAACTTCAATTTAAACTTTTTTTTGGCAAAGTCCAATGTAATCAAATTTGTAAATAAGATTACAAAATGCACATATACATCAAACCAATATATTTATCTTCCCCAGTATGCACCATCTACTACCTAATATTTACCAGTAAAAATTAAAACATGGATTGGATCCAGGATCTGAAAACAGCACCTGGATATATAATATAGTATATATATATTAATATAATATAAATATAATATAATTATATATAATTAATATCTAATATATAATATATATATATTATATAATATATAATATAATATATTAAATATATATTATATTTTAATGATATATATAATATATATATATATATACTATATTATATATATATATATATTATTATATATATACAGTGCGCGGCTCCTGCCTTCCGTTTCATGTTTGTGCAACGACCACTTTTTTTCCAATATCAACGATATTTGTTTTTTAATTATATTGATCAGAAATTTAACAGTTTACTCATATTATAATCATACTAATATATATATATATATATATATAATATTCTATATATATATATATAATATATATATAATCTATATATATTATTATATATACTAATACTATATATATATATATATATATATATAATAATATAATATATTATGCGTATAAGAAGTATATATAAGGCTTATCTCGCACGATTTTCCTCGCTGCAATTATAAATGCAACTCAAATTCCTTAACGAGTATCTTCATCGAAATACGGAATCGAAATAAAGTATTATGAAATATTGTTTATATGAAATTAATAACATTTTGACTAAATAGAGAAACTCGTTGCAGGGCTGTCTCAGAATCTCAAGTTTGAAAAATAGAACGATAATAAAAAAAAAATGTAAATGTTCGCTTCTATATTATTTTTATTTATATATTTCTTGTGAAGCGCAATTTCGATATAAGTTTTCAACTCATTATATATATATATATATATATATATATATATTATAATATATATATTATATATATAATAATATATTATATATATATTATATATATTATATATATGTATTATGTATATATTATTATACTCCAAGTATCAAGTTCATGTAATAAATGCTAATACCGTGCTCTCTCTCTCTCTCTCTCTCTCTCTCTCTCTCTCATATATAAATATATATATATACTATTATATATATATATATATATATATATATATATAAATATATATTATATATTATATATAATATATATATATATATATATATAGTAATATATAATATATGACCTTTTCTGTTTTACACAAGTCCAGCTTTTGAAGTTTTTTTTTTTGTTTTTTTTAATAAATATTGCTGCTATATATGATACCAAAATGAATTTCAGTGGTAACGAACATGATTAAAAAATAATATAGGACCAGTTACGTTTTACGGATCCGTAAGCTTTTAATTTTTTTTTTTTTTTTTTTTAACTAAAGGAATACCGCAAGGGTAAATACAGAAAAGATGGGCAGGAGTCCGGGGTCCTCTCGCCTTCCTGGGAACGACAGGGTAGACTATTTTCCCTCCCCTCCGGCGAGGGTCTCCCGGAACCCCCGCTTCTTTGGTATTTGGGTGTCGCGGGGGTTTCCTTCGCCCCTCCCCTACTGGGTTGAAACGTCCCCCCCTCTGTCCTCCGCGGCTCGAGCCCCCTAAAATTTTTTTTTTTTTTTTTTTTTACAATATTTGTAAAAGCCTTATCCGCTGATTCCAAATATGTATTAATTTTTTTTCTGTAAGTGTCGACCTTTTTGAGATATTTAATTTATGAAAAAAAAATGTTTTTTTATTATTTATTTATTTTACATTTTTATAATAAGCTTTATACGCTGATTATAAATATGTAATTGTTTTTTCTGTAAGTGTCGTACTTTTCGATATATTTCATTTTTAAAACAAACTTTAAACCAAATGTGATTTTTAAAATTATTTACAAATACACTCAAACTTTTGAATCATGTCCGTTGCCACTGAAATTCATTGTGGTATCATATAGTAGCATATATTTAAAAAAGAACAAAAAAAAAATCAAACTGACGGAGTCGTAAAACATTTTATACCCTAATATATTATATATATATATATATATAATATATATTATATATATATAATATATATATATTATCAATATATATATTATATATATAATATATAATATATATATATAATATATATAAATATATAATATTATAATATATTGGTTTATAATTGGTTTAAAACTACAACTTTTGGTTTAAAAAAACTACAACTCATATCTCAAAAAACTACAATACTACAGGGAAAAAGGAATACATTGTTGATATCCTGTTAACATTTTAGTGGGGAAAAATGTAAAAAAAAAAAATCATATCTCAAAAACTAAAATAGCTACAGCGAAAAGGAATACATTTTTGGAATCCTTGTTAAATATTCTAGTTAGGAAAATGTAAAAAATAAAAATAAAAAAATAAATAAATAAAGATAAATTATTGGCTATTTTTTTTAGGACAGGGGACATATTATTTGTAAAAGTATTACACGGCAATGTAGGGGATCGAGCCGAGGGGAACAAGGGGGGACGTTTTCCATACCCCGTGGGGAGGGGCGGGAACCCCGCGACACCCAAATACCAAAGAGCGGGTTCCGGAGACCCTCCCCGGAGGGGGAATAATAGTCTACCCCTGTAGTGCCCGGAAGTGCCGAAGACCCGACTCCTGCCTCGGTGCGGTAATACCCTTGGGGTATTCCTTTAGTTAAAAAAAAAAAGGCCAAAATTTAACTAGAAAGTCTAT
>JABUQX010038907.1:10000-27668 GCA_015478945.1 Trachelipus rathkii
AGCGAAAATATCAGAATTAAACAAAGCATTCTAAGTTGTAGTAGTACTTAACGATATAAAGTGTACACCTCCAGGTAGAACCACCACCTCACTTGTGATCGATTGTGGTAGATGAAATTCATATTACAAATGATAAAAGTTATCAATCGAAAGTGAGAGTTTATCGCGTGAATCAGTAATATCAAAAAGTAAATATTGATGGAAATTTTGTAGAGAGGAGAAAAAGATAGATTTTGATCTCTTGTTTAATTTAAATAGTCAAAGAATTTAGGGAGAAAAAGTAGAAGGAAAAAATACCTTGTGAATTTATTTGCCAGAAAATGAGGACAAGATTTTCTTATGGGCTGTCTTACTTTACTAGTTAGCAGAGCTGGGCGTTGCGCCTATGACGCACTATCACTTCGTATTCGCAACAATTTTTAAAAAGGCGGACTAATTGCATAGGCGCACACCCAATTCTCCGCGCCTATGAACAGGAACAAAGCATTTTTTTTACCCTTAAAAATTAGAACTTAGAAGCATGGCTAACTTGTATCATTCTAAAAGCCAGTATATATATATATATATATATATATATATATATATATATATATATATATATATATATATATATAGTTATATATATATATATATATATATATATATATATATATATATATATATATATATATATATATATATATATATATATATATACATACAGAGGTGGGCATCGTTACTCAAAAAAGTAGTTCCGTTATCGCTACTCCGTTACTCGGAAAAAGTAGTTGCGTTATCGTTATTCCGTTTCTTTGAAAGGAAAAGTAACGAAGTGCCGTTACTCCGTTACTTTTAGCTTTTCAATATGACATTAATTACGGTATCTTAGGAAATTTATTGGTATGTGTATATTAAATTTTCAACATTATCATTATTATTAAAAAACATACCCTCATGTAAGACCCTAGCGAACTCAGGACTTAGTCCCTTTGCATTCACCAACGATTTAATTGCACAAGCCACCTTCCAACCATTCACAACTTTCCTACTACACTCTGTATCATCCGTTCCCTTTTCATCCAACATATATACTAAATTTTTAAACCCAGACACTTGTTGCAGCTGCGCACCATCTAACATAACTTCACACCGAGGACTGTCCTCACTCACAACCATAACCTTACTTTTATCTACGCTTACCTTCAAACATCTCCTTTTACACACCCTGCCAAATCTCTCTACCAATCCTCTCAAACTCTCAGATTCGCCATATACAAAACCAAATCATCCGCATGTAATAGGTAGGGCATCCTCCACTCTCTTCGATTCTCCATCATTCTAACCGAGATTGTGGAGTCGGAGTCGGAGAGTCGGTAATTTTGAAGAGAGTGGAGTCAGAGTATGAGTTGGTAATTTTGAAGAGGGTGGAGTCGGAGTCGGAAAATTTTGAAACGACTCCACAACCCTGATTCTAACACCACCTCCTGCCATCCCACCTCTAATTTTCATAAACCCCATCCATATAAAAATTGAATTAACCAAGAAGACATAGCACATCCCCTGCCTCACCCGCTATTAATATTAAAACAAACGCCTCAACTCCATATCTGTACTATTCTTACACGCTTCACTATCGTCATTTATACTTTTGATTCCCATTCAGAAGTTACTACCACCAACACCATAGAGCCAACACCTGCCATAGAGCTTCTGTATTAATCATTTCATACGCCTGTTTGCAAATACAAAAAACCCTAAGTGCAATTTATTCTTCTCCTCCCTCATTTTCTCAATCATTTTTTCAATGTAAAGATTTGATTCACATATCCTCTGCCACTTCTAAAGTCACCTTGTTCTTCACCATCAGTCCTTCAGTCACTCGACGCATTCTTTCGACCAAAATATAAGTATATATCTTCCCTATTACATTTAATAAACTAATTTCTCTGTAATTCCTACAGTTCCCCTTATCTCATTTACCCTTATATATGGGTACTATTACTGTTCTCCTCCAATCCCTCGGAACTATACTCTCCATAAACATTTTGTTACACAACTTCCAAATCCAATCAATCACCATCTCACCTCCGTTCTTGATCATTTCACCAAGAATTTCATCTATACCTGCTTTTCTCACTCTACCTACTACCTCCTCCTTACTAATAGTCTCATCCAAAATGCCTATTCCTTGCACCATCAAACCTTTACACACATTCACTATCATCTCTTCATTACTGCCAATGTTATGCAGATTTTCGAAGTGTTCCCACCACACTCTAGTCCATTCATCTCATCAGTTACAAAAGAACCATCCCTATTCATTAATCTATGCAAATTCCCCTTATTCATTTTATATATATATATATATATATATATATATATATATATATATATATATATATTATTATATATATATATATATATATATATATAGTATATATATATATAGTTATATATATATGTATATATTATATGTATATATATATATATATATATATATATATATATACATAGTATGTTAAATATATATATTATATATATTATATATATTATTTATTTATATATATATATATATATATATATATTATATATATATATATATAGTTATATATATATATATATATATATATATATATATATATATATATATATATATGTATATATATTTATGATATATTATGTTATTATATATATATATATATATATATATATATATATATATATATATATATATATATATATATATATATATATATATATATATATATATATATATATATTATATATATATATATATATATATATATATATATATATATATATATATATATATATATATATATATATATATATATATATATATATATATATATATATATATATTATAAAAGAATTTTTTGGCTTGATCGGGGTGGTCAATTGGCTATCAACATTCAAAGAAAGTCGAACAAAATGTAACGCACTAAAAAGTAACGGAGAAAAACACGGAACTTATTCGAGCGTTACATGAAAGAAAAAGTAATGAGTCCGTTACTCCGTTACTGAAACTAGTTCCGTTAGTAACGGAATAACGGATCGTGCCCACCTCTGTGTATGGAGAGAGAAAGAGTATATATATATATAGGAGTTGAAATATATATATATATATATATATATATATATATATATATATATATATATATATATATATATATATATATATATATGATATATATATATATATATATATATAGAAAAACTTTACTTTGGCACAATAAAATCTTTATTATCGACAAATTAAAATATTTACACAATTAAAACTTATATACAATTTTACGTTTCGCCTAATACATTATAAAGGCCTCTTTCAGAATTTAAGTTGACAAGAACTGAAATACATTACAGAAAAAAGGACCTAAACTAATGCTGATTCTGAATTGATTGGTCTTTATGAATTTTTTTACTTGATATCCTATAAGAGGTTCGAAGCAAGCAGAAAGGAGTTTTGAATTTTATCCAACTTTATCTTGCCTGGAATCTTGTTAAAATTGTCTGCATTATAAATGAACACCGATTCTATTATTTTTCTTTTTTTAACCTGATTGCAATATTTTAAAAGAGAAGCATCCTGTAAATTATTTTTATGGTTATTAACTGCACGATGGAAAGTTAGAGCTGAATTGGTAGAATCATTGATTAAATCTTGACGATGCCGATATAACCTTCTGTGGAAATCGTTTGTTTCTCCAATATAAACTTTGAAACAATTGCAACATGGAATCTTGTAAATGCACTGAGAATTATTATTATTAACGAATTTGGGCGGTTTAAAAAAATTATATCAGCATCGTGACGGGAAAGTGTTAGAATGATGGAGAATGGAATAGAGTGGAGGGTGTGCTGTTTATTGTATGCTGATGATTTGGTTTTGTGTGGTGAATCTGAAGAGAGTTTGAGAGGATTGGTGGAGGGGTGTGGCAGGGTGTGCAGAAGGAGGAGTTTGAAATTAAATGTAGATAAGAGTAAGGTTATGGTAGTGAGTGAGAGAGTCCGCTTTGTGAAGTCATGTCAGATGGTGAGCAACTGGAACAAGCGAATTGAGTCAGTTAAGGAATGAATGAATGAGAGGAATGTGAGTTTGGCAGAAGCGAGAAGAAAGGTGCATAACAAAAGTGAATGGTGGGGTTTTGTGAGAGGTATTGGTTGTGTGCTTTGCCCAGGGGATGAACCCTACATTGACGAGATACCACAGTGAGGATCCGTCGCTGTCTCGTGAAGCCTCAGGGTGGATTTTTCTAATTGCGACGATTTCTCACTGGGGCTACAAAGGGGATGGTAAAAGGGGGGGGGAGCTTTCTTTTCGACTTGTGTCATGTTCTTCTACTACTTTTCTGTTCTGGTGTATGCTACGCACTTCATCCCCCAATCTGGGGATAGGAGGAAGATAATATATATATATATATATATATATATATATATATATATATATATATATATATATATATATATATATATATATATATATATATATATATATATATATATATATATATATATATATATATATATATATATATATATATATATATGGATCGAGGTCAAACCATGGAAGAAGTTAAGATACTATTTTTTTACTTTTATTCAACAATAAAAGGATAATAATGATACAAGACACACGGTAAAAACAAAGCTAACAATAATTTTTCACTAAAACAAAATAAAATCAGTGTTGGAATAATTAAAAATAGAACGAATGACATCAGAGATGGAGGAAACAAAACTGGAGCCAAGAAAACAAGACGCCTGAGTTGCTTGCAGAATCTGACCGGAATGACAAGTAAAATGAGGGAGACGAAGTGTCGCATCAAAGCTAAAACCGGAAAGGGGGTTGACTTATGTAAAGAAATATGCAAAAACGGAGAGAAATTGGGAGAATTACTCCAAATTTATGCATGGGAGAAGGTTGCGTTAAGAAAAACTCTGAGGCGATAAGGTAAAGAATAGCATGCGCATAAAATAAATAGATGTTGGTTAGGTAAAAAGTTGAATGAAAGCATAAAAAGAAGATAGCCTAAAATGTTCGGGGAAGGGAAGGGAAAACGTACGGAAAAGGAAAGAGAGAGAGAGACTACAATTACCCCTTCCCCGGGAAGAACGGAGTTCCTAAGGGGTGAAGCAAACAATAGGACTCAGAGGCCGCCGGAACGGGATGTAGGACAAGGAAGAGAATGACTGGCAGGAGGGGGGGTAGGCGGCGGAGGTGGCGAACGACGAGGAAGAGGAGAACAAGGCGGGGGAGGGGTGTTCGGAGGAAGAGGAGGACTAGGCGGAGACCAAGGAAGAAGGAGGCTAGGCTGTGGTAGAGAAAGAGGAGCCAACGGACGAATGGAAGGAACAATAGTTAACAACAGAGTAGAGCAAGGAGGAGTAAGAAGGATGGGCGTGGGTGGAGGGACCAATTCAACTGAAGAAGCGGGATCAGCATCCAGGAATGCTGGCTTGATCCTGTCCATCGAGATGTTCTCCACTTTGGATCCTTTCTGAAGGGAGAAGTGCTTGCGATGACGTTGTAACACACTGAATGAACAGTCGTATCGGACCTGGAGTGGACCGCGATGAGAGTCGTAATGAACCAACACGTGTGTACAGGAGTTAAGTTCGGAAGGAATGTAAGCAGTACGACGGGACTGACGAGGCAGAGAAGGCTTCCAAGAATCAGCACGCTGACGAAGGCGGGCGAGGAAGGTTTGCTGATCCGAAGTAATAGGAGAAGGGAGGATGAATTCACCTGGGATGCGAATGGAGGAACCGTAGACCAGTTCAGCGGATGAACACTGGAGGTCCTTTTTGTAAGGAGTCCGAATGCCAAGAAGGACGAGGGGAAGAGTCTCCGACCAGTTGTCGGAAGATTTAAGTTGGCGGTGGAATCGCTCTATCATTCCCTGAGCTTGAGGACGGTAACTGCAGGAGCGGAGGTCTTTCCAAAGGTAGGATTCGAGCTGTCTACCTTGGTCTGTGGAGACCGTAGAGGGAGTGCCGAACCTAGCAATCCAGTTGAAAAGAATTGCGTGGGCGATGGTTTCACCGGACGTATCAAGTAAAGGAATGACTACGACCCAGTGGGTGTAGCGGTCGATGCAGGTAAGGATGTGAGTATAGCCGTTAGAAGGAGGTAGAGGTCCAACAAAGTCCATGTGGACTTGGTCGAAGTGTTGACTAGAAGGATGAAATTGCTCGACTGGAGCGTTAGTATGCCTGTGAACTTTTGAGCGTTGGCAACTAAGGCACTGTTTAGTCCACAGCTTAACCTCCTGGAGAAGCGAAGGCCAGACGAAGTGCTTGCCGACCTTGACTTGAGAACCTTTAACACCTTGGTGCGAGACGTTGTGAATGGTGTTAAAGACAAGGTGGAGTTGGTACTACAGGACAGGGCAAACGAGAGGACATATCACATAGAAGTGGGAAGGGGAAACCGAATACTTCCACACTCTGAATGTCAAAGGTGGAGTTAGCTGGGAACGTAAATTCCTCCAGTTGCTGTAGACGGGAAATCTCTTCGTAGTTGAGAGAAGGAAGAGGGGAGATAGCACTAATGCGAGAAAAGACATCTACAGGGATGTTTTGTGCACCCTTAACATGGCGAATATCGGTAGTAAATTGGGCGATAAATTGAAGATAACATGCCTCGCGAGGGAACTGCTTGACTGTAGATGCAGTGATGACATGGGTGATGGGCTCGTGGTTAGTAAGAATATGAAATTCTTGACCTCCAATAAAATAACGGAAGTGTTTTACCGCAAGGTAAATGGAGAACAATTTTCTTATAAAAGCGCTGTAACGTACCTCGGGAGGTTGAAGCTTCTTAGAAAAGAAACCCAAGGGATGCCATTCACCGTCTAAAAACTGTTGTAGGATAGCACCGACTGCGGATAGGAGCGGAAGTAGAAGGTGAAACGAGAAGAACAGAAGATGCCAGGGCTTCCTTAATGGAGGTGAAAGTATGGCGGGCCTCGTCGGTCCAATCGAGGGCGACAGAGGCCCAAGAAGTTTTTCGAACAGGTTTAAGAGCAGCGTTGAAAGAACGAAGTATATCTGCTGCGGACGGGATGAATCTATGGTAAAAGTTCACCATGCCGAGAAAACGACGGAGTTGACGCTGTTTGGCAGGAAGAGGGAAGGAATGGATGACAGAAACTCGGTCTTCGAGGGAACGGACGCCCTCCAAAGAGATGCTGTGTCCAAGAAAGGTTAGTGAAGAGATGCCCAACATACATTTCAAAGTATTGACACGTATGCCATATTCTACTAACCCAGTGAACACTTGGCGGAGATGAGAAAGGTGCTCTTCCGGAGATGAGCTGGCAATTAGCATGTCATCTATATAAGCAAAGACAAAGGGCAATCCGCTGAGGATGAAATCGATAAAGGGGAGGATTCAATGTTGGGCTGGGGCTGGTCCCCATTTTCAGCCCCAACTAAAAATGGACATAAAATTCGGAATTTTCAGTCGATTTTGACTATATAAAAATCAAAATATAGCTTTTTTTGCCCTCCAAATGCCAGCTGGTGCTTTTTTTCAGACTGTAAAGTCGCTCTTCAGAATTCAGCCATATCAACTTTCAGATAGAAATGATTAAACTTGAAATAGCGATGGGTCCATTATCTACACACCATTTAGCTTTCGATTGAGTTTGTGTCATAAAGACCACCTTCTCTAAACCCATTTTTTTAATTTAAAGGAGGGCCTGACATTTTTTTTTTCACTCATTCACACACAAATAGGGTTTATCAACATGCAAATTTTTACTTAGATAATTTCTTTGTATATGCAATAGGTTTGGATTTGTTCTTGGAACAAATTTAAAAAAAAAAAAAAAAAAAATTAATTTTTTTAAAAATTTTCTATTGAGTATACAAAAATATTATCTAAGTAACAAAGATGCACCTTGCCCGATTATACAAGCCCTGAAAATTTGATGTTGGTCGGATGAGTAGAAAAAAAATATGTCAATTTTTCACTTTTTAAATTTAAAAAAAAATGGGTTTGGAAATTGGACAACGCTGACAACAACAAAAAATCGAAAAAAGCAAATGTGGATATTGTAGGTAATGGACCCATCTATGCATATTTCAAGTTTGAAGTCACTTTGCAAAAAATTCTGAAAGTTGATATGAAAATAGTCAAAAACATGGATTTTGAAAAATTAAAAATTCTGAAAGAATGACTACAGTCACAGAAAAACACCGGAAAACAACGTTTTGGAGGGCAAAAAAAGCTACAATTTGGTATTTTTATAGTCAAAATCGGCTGAAAATTCCGAATATTATGTCCATTTTTAGGGGGCCCGGAAAATTAGGCTCCGCCCGAGTAAAACATTGAATCCTACCCTTTTAAAACGTTGGAACAATTGTGCTGCGTTCCGAAGACCGAAAGGGGTGCGTAAGAATTCAAAAAGACCGATGGGGATTATAACAGCAGTTTTGTGGACGTCTGCAGGATGGACAGGGATCTGCTAAAAGGCTTTCACAAGGTCGATTTTAGAAAAAAATTTGCATCCAGAAAGGTTGGCGGTGAAATCCTGTATGCGAGGGACAGGGTACCTATCTGGACGAGTGATGGCCTTAAGGCAGCGATAATCCCCTGCAGGGCGGTAGTCACTGTTGGGTTTGAGCACCAGATGAAGGGAGAGGCGTAGTCGGACTTAGAAGGGTGAATGATGCCTTGCTGAAGCAGAGTGTTAAACTCGTGCTTAGCAGCTTGCAGTTTATCAGGAGCAAGACGACGTGCGTGGGAGAAAGGAGGTATCCATTCGTTTCTATGTGATGGACGACGTTGTGCTCAACCTCCGGAAAGGTCGAGATGGGAGAGATAAGGTCGGGAAGTCGGAAGACATAAGAGATTCGAAAGGGTTATTACCTGAAGGAAGGTGTATACCGTTAATATAAGAAATAGCACGGATGCAGGCGGAAGAGAACTGAGTCTCATAATCAATTAAATGGTTGTAATGAAGGTCTACAAGAATATTAAAGTGCGAAAGAAAGTCGGCACCAATAATAGAAATAGTCACGTCGGCAATAACAAAGTTTCAAAGGAAGTCGCGGAGGAAAGAAAGGGTAAGATGGAGTTGTTTGGTACCGTAAGTATGTATAATGGAACTGTTGGCTGCCTTTAGGGACCCTAAGGGTTCAGTGGCACGGTTCTTCTGCAAAAAAGAACGAGGTAAAACCGTGAAGGACGATCCGGTGTCGATGAGGTAGGACAAAGCGGTAGAAGGGTCATAACGCAAAAGGAGATGAGACGCGGGATAAGCCACACTGTGCGCTTTTATGGTGTGGCATTGGGGTTTAAATTATAAGCACAGGGTTTGCAGGTGCGTGTCTGGTCACCCCATCGCTGATGATTTCAACATACTCCCTGGGGATTGTGCGTGGGAGGTGCAGCAGAACTTTTAGAAGTTGATGCGAGTTGAGGCTGAAGGTGCGGTTGAGCTGCAGCAGATTGGCGAGATGGGGTGGGTGACCGACGATAGAAACAACGATGCTGATGAGGAGAACGAGGATGGGGGGAGGGAAAGAAGGAGGAGGAGGGTAAGACTGGGGATAAGTAGGACGAGCTTGAAGGGTGCGAATTTTGTTGGTCAAATCAAAGATAACGTTCTCTAATGTGGCCATGCTTTCTTCAAGCAGAGTGGTATTTGAAGAAGGAGAGTTGATTACATTGATCAAAGCTTGTGCCTGTGGATTAGAGGGTAGCTGTTGTAGCCCTTGACCTGGTTGCAAGGCGGATACATAAGAAGCAACAGGTTGCATGCACTGACCCATCAGGGGCTTTGCTTTCACTACTCGATCTGCAAATGCAGCTAATTCATGTAACGTGCTATTGGGGTGGACCGTGGCCAATTGGAACTGGAGCTCTGAAGGCAACTTTTGAAGGAAAAGTTGCTTAACTATATTAATTCAGGGTCCAACTGGAGGACCTTCAAGCAGGCCGAGCATGTCGGACAATAAGGCCGATGGTAAGCGGTCGTCCAGGTTTTCATTTTTAAATAACTGATTTTATCAGCGTCAGTAAATCCTATTCTTGCTAATAACTCACTCTTGAGTTTGGAGTAGGGCTGGTTATGAGATTGCAGCCGAGGTAAGACGTCACGGAGACGTTGAAGGACCTTTACCGGAAGTATACTGAGTAAAGTGCGGAAGCGCTCGATTTCTGAAATTGCCTTCAACTGCAGCTCAAGGAGGGTAAAGGTTAAGTCTAAATCATTGTTTATAAACTTATTCTGAAATGTGGCAGCAACTTTGAGAGTCTGAGCCAGAGTTGAAGTTATATTTTCATTTTGAGGAATATCGTCGTTAGTCGGTGCCATGTTAAATTGAAGAATAATAAAAACAATAGTTAAAAAAATATACGCCACAGGGGGGCACTGTGAGACCTGCCTAGCTAGCTATTATAATGATAAATTGCTTAAAACTAAAAAAAAAAGTATATAGTACTCGCAGGCCAATATGACCTAAAAAAATTGGTTGGGAAAGAGGCAAAGACCTCTAAAGCTCTGCTTATTCTACAAGCAGGCCCCCCGAAGTAAATAAGATGACTGGTACAAAAAATTGCATCGGTTTCGAACGAAGAGGCTTGAAGGCAGGAGAAGAACTAACGGCAACTGTAATAGGCCAGTTGAAAATCCTGGAGGAGAGAAGCAGCTTGGAGAAGGCGTTGAAGTAGTCCAAATGTCATCAGCAGAAGGGTCACCACATATAGGATCGAGGCCCAACCATGGAAGAGGTTAAGATACTCTTTTTTTACTTTTATTCAACAATAGAAGGCTAACACTGGTACAAGACACACGGCAAAAACAAAGCTAACAATAATTTTTCACGAAACTACAATAAAATCACTGTTGGAACAATTGAAAAAAAGGACGTCAGACACTGAGGAAACAAAACTGGAGCCAAGAAAACGAGGTGTCAAAGTTGCTTGCAGAATCTGACCGGAATGACAAGTAAAATGAGGGAGACGAAGGGTCGCTTCAAAGCTAAAACCGTAAAGGATTGTTAACCCACCTACGAGGGGGTTGACTTATGTAAAGTAATATGCAAAAACGGAGAGAAATTGGGAGAATTACTCCAAATTTATGCACGGGAGAAGGTTGCGTTAAGAAAAACTCTGAGGCGATATGGTAAAGAATAGCATGCGCATATAATAAATAGATGTTGGTTAGGTAAAAAGTTGAATGAAAACATAAAAAGAAGATAGCCAAAAATGTGCGGAGAAGGGAAGGGAAAACGTACGGAAAAGGAAAGAGGGAGAAATAGAGAGAGAGAGAGAGAGAGAGAGAGAGAGAGAGAGAGAGAGAGAGAGAGAGAGAGAGAGAGAGAGAGAGAGAGAGAGAGAGAGAGAGAGAGAGAGGAGAGAGAGAGAGAGAGAGAGAGAGAGAGAGAGAGAGAGAGAGAGAGAGAGAGAGAGAGAGTTGCACAGAATATAGATTCCGAAAAGGGAAGTTTGAAAATCCAAGCTGTTTGCCAGACTCTGTCGAAGACTTTCAATATTTTAATTCTACAACAAAAGATTCACGGATTTGCCAAAAGGCAGAAGACTAAGAATCAGAGAAAGAGAGAAAAGATGACGGGTAGTGCCCTCTTTACGAAAGGCATTTTGGTCAGAGATAAGACGCCAAGAGTCTTAAATAGATGATGAAATCTAGAGTTTGTTCTAGTTAAGTGAAGGGAAGGATCCAATATTTAGATTTTGGGACCCCATTTAGCCTCCCCACCTTAAAATGGACATCAAATTCGAAATTACCAGCCGATTTGACCATATAAACACCAAACTTTTGTTCTTCTAAAACGTTATTGGTGTTTTGTGTTCGTAGTCACTTTCTCAAATTTTAATTTTCAAAACCCATGTTTCTGATATCTTTCGTATCAACTTCCAGAAATCTTCGAATGACTCCAGCTTGAGGCGTATAGATGGGTCCAAACATTAGCTTTTCTGATTTTTGAGCTTGCCATGTTCAATTATAATTGATTTAAAATGAAAAATAGTGATAATTTTTTTCTCCTGGGTTTCAGTGAAGGGATGAAATTTCAGGCCTATAGTTGGGGAGAGGGCACAGTTTGCTTAGATATTTGTATATGCATTAGTTTGGGATTTTGTTCTTGAACGAACGAATTAAAAATTTTGGGAAGCTTTTTAAAAATAATAAAATACAAAAAATTATCTAAGTAAAAAAGGTGTATCTCGTCCAATTATACAAGCCCTGAAAATTTGATGTTGATCGGATATGTAGAAATATAGTTGGACAAGATACACCTTTTTTGCTTAGATAATTTTTTTGTATATTCAAAAGAAAATTTTTAAAAAATTTCCCAAAATTTTTTTTTTCAAAATTTGTTCCAAGAACAAATCCCAAACTAATGCATATACAAAGAAATTATCTAAGTAAAAAATGCCTCTCCCCCGACTACATATGCCCTGAAAATTTCATCCACTTCGCCAGAGCAGGAAAAAAATTATCGCATTTTTTCATTTCAAAATCCAAAAAAAGTGAGTTTGGAAATTGGACAACGCTGAGCACAAAACTCAAAAAATCGAAAAAAGTGAGGATTTTGTAGATAATGGACCCATCTATGCATATTTCAAGTTTGAAGTCATTTCGGAAAAAATTCTTGAAGTTGATACGAAAAATGTCAAAAATATGGGTTTTGAAAAATTGAAAATTTTGAATGAATGACTACAGACACAGAAAAACACCGGAAAACAACGTTTTAGAGGGCAAAACTAAAGCTACATTTGTGTGTTTATAGGGTCAAAATCTTCCGATAATTCGGAATTTTATGTCCAATTTTAGGGGGGAGGGTGAAAATTGAGCGTAGCACGAGCCAAATATTGGATCCTCCCCTGAATATGATCCGAAAGATTTTTAGAATAACGGAGGTTGATATAAAGAGATAATTAGGTTAAAGGGTTTCCCCATTTTTGGTTGAGGTTGATGAATAAGCGCACATTTCCAACAGGAACGGAAAGTATTAGTGGAGGCAAAGACGAAATAGTTTACCATAGGAAAAGGTGCAAACTGAAAATCATCAGGATGATCTGCCTTCTTATTATTAAGCAAAGAGAGAGTAGAAATAATATCTTTAAAAGATGTTAGGCACATATGAGGTGGAGGAGGAGGAATAGCTTCAGAATTTCTTAATGTGGAATTAGTGCAAAGGTTTTAGAGAAGAGTTCATCTTTAGCGGAAGGTAAAGCAGCAATTGCATTTTCGGATGAAACTAGAGAAGGAAAAGAGAAGAAGCAAAATGAGAGTTAACAAATATTTTTTTTGAAATCGAAGAAGAAAAAAGTGTGAGAAAAAGGAACATAAAGATCATTAAATTAAAGCAATAATCCTTATAAAGAAATCAGAGAAGTATGCAACTAATTAGCAGCATCAAAGTGTTAAAAATGTTTAATCGCGGTATGTGAGGGTCTTACCTGCGGAATACTTAAAGAGACAGAATGGATATATAGATGAGAAGGTAATCAGAGGAACACAGATGTGGAAAGAGTTTAACAGTATAATGAAAAGAAACAGAAGTTAAGAGGGGAATGCTGGATTTGAGTTTATCTCCAAAAAGATAAGGGACACGGATGGGAATCTGGATCATCTGCTGATGGTTATTCTGAATAAAGAATTGAAGGAAGTTAACCGTCAACACCTTCAGAACTGGAAGGAAATAATTTCCGGTGGTGAACATTAAAACCACCGAAAATAATGATTTCAGATTTTGACAATGGTTTTTTTCGAGCTGTCTCAAAACCAGAAAAACATATAATTTTCTTAAATATTAGCCTATCTTCACCAAACAGGTAGCAAATTGCAGCTTTTTGTCATCCCTTAAACGTTGATTTTTTTTTCTGCCTATTGATTTTCTTAGGAAAAACTATGTTTCAGACATTTTGTTGTTCTTCTCCTACAATTTTTTATCAAAATGAATAGAAACTTGAGATATACAAATATGATTTTATTATCTAAAACATTATAATTCAGATTTTTAATATCTGCCACAAAATTACAGAAAAACTCGAATTTCATTCTCAACTGAAAATGGTTTTCGTAAATGAAAAATTCAAGGAATTTTTTTCTGCTAATCCCATCAACATGAAATTTTCAGAGAATATATTATTGTTGAAGATACACCTTTTTATTTAGATATTTATTTCATTTTATTTATTTTTTATATCAATAGGATAATAAAAATTTTAACGTCGAAATAGTTTTAAAAATTTGATACAGTACGGTTGGAATTGATCCTTTCAACATTTGCCCATAGCTACGAACAAACAGAGGACGTTGTATCCACGGGCACGGTGTTGCACGTTATTGGATTCTCTGTATAGCATTTTCTGGCAGAAAAAGTGTAAAGTTATTTACTATATAGGTGTTATTTCTATATATTTTCTATATATTTATATATTACTGTTTTAGGTGTTTTTACTATGCAAAAAAACTGGGTAATAGTTGAGTATAGGGTAATACTTTAGCTGAGGTGAATAAACTTTACGTAACTATTACATTAAAACTATAAACTTCTAATTTACAAAAATGGTATCAAAAAATTCTTTGAAGTTTTTTTTTACCGATTAGCGTATATTATAAATGGATATTTTTAATAAAAATATGAAAAAAAAACGCTAGGAAAGTGTAACTTTATGGCTTTTTTTCGTTCGTGTAGGGATGAAGAATGACGTCGAAATGCGTTTCAACCTATCGATACATCGATATTTGTTAATTATCGATATTATAATTGTTTTATCGATTATCAACTATTTTATTTTAAAAAAATGTACCATAGTAGAATGTACGCAAAAAATTAAAAATATTTAAATTAAAAAAAAATTAATTGAAAACAATATTTTTTATTAAAAAAAAAAAAATATATATATATATATATATATATATATATATATATATATATATATATATATATATATATATATATATATATATATATATATATATATATATATATATATATATATATATATATAAGTATATATCAGGATTTCCGTGTTACATATAAAATTTCTGATCGTTATGACAATTTTATCGAATATATATATATATAGTATATATATATATATATATATATATATATATATATATATATATATATATATATATATATATATATATATTCACGCCCCAATAGGGGAGCCGACTGGGAACAGAAGGGGGGACGTTTCATACCGTAGGGGGAGGTGGGCGGAGGGAACCCCCGCTGACAATCTAATACCAAAGAGGGGGTTCCGTAGACCCTCCCCCGGGAGGGGGGGAAATAGTCCTTACCCTGTAGTTGCTCGAAGGCCGAGAGACCCCGACTCCTTCCATCGGGGCGGTCTACCCTTGGGGTACACATTAGTTTTAAAAAATAATAATGTAACTTGTATTAAAACTATGGTAATAGTAGTGCAGAGGGGTGTCACCCCCGATTTTTATGAAAATCACAGGATATAAGGCCTACTTTAAAAATAATGAAGTATAATGAAAACGAAAATCGTCACTCTCTTTAGGAAAAAAAGTTAATAATGAAGCCAAAAAAAAAAAAAAATGAAAATTATTTAAGTCTTTAGGAAAAAATGTTAGAGCCTCTCAAAGTTTAAAATTTCCCATAGGCTTATAAAAAAAAATTAATGTGCCTCATGCTCGTTTTAGGGCCATCCTAGTTCTTATAAGATTTATATACTTAATAAATCATGGCCTGAAATGAGACCTAACCTTGATGGCTAAAAAATGAAAAGTCTATGGGAGTTTTAATAACTTTGAGAGGCTATAACTTTTTTTCCTAAAGAGAGCAACGATTTTCGTTTTCATTATTCTTTATTATTTTTTTTTTTATATAGCTACTATATCCTGTGATTTTTATAAAAATCGGGGGTGACATCCCTCTACATTATTATTAACAAAGCTATAAATGGTAATAGTAATGCAGATTGTCTTCACCACTGATTTTTATAAATATCACAGGATGCACTCCAAAAAAATAATAATGAAGAATAAAAAACAAAATAAAAATGACAGATGCCTTTAGGAAAACAAAAAAATGACAGATGCCTTTAGGGAAAAATGTTACAGCCTTTTAAAATTGGGTAATAGTTGAGTTCAATAGATTCTGACAAAATACCTTTTTTCAATAATCAGTTTTTTTTTTATATATCTTTCATCCCCATGTAAAAGTATTAAAACAGTAGTGCCAAAGCTCTCATATATAAATTTAATCTACCAAAAAAATCTTTTTTTGTTTAAATTTTTTTTAGGACCCATTATGTTTAGGTTATGATAAGTTTTGTTAATTATACACAGTAAATCTGTGTCTACTTAACAAAACTTATAACATTACTGTTTTTCTATTGTAAAAAGAAATGATATATATGAAAACAAATAATGCTGCTTATAATATATCTAAATTTGTCAATTTTTTATTCATAACATTTTTCAACATTGCTTCTAGGGATATCAAAACATTGATTGATTTTAAAAAAAAATTTTTTTTTTAGAATCTGTTGAACTTGACTATTACCAAAAGTTATTAAAACTTGCATAGACTTTTCATTTTTAATCCATCCAGGTTAGGTCTCATTTTAGTCCTAGTTTAGGTTATGATATGTTTTATTAAGTACACAGAGTAAATCTGTATATACTTAACAAATTTTATCATAACCTGAACTAGGATGACCCTAAAATGCATACAAGGCCTGTTAATTTTTTTTTTAGGGCCCATAAAAAAGCCTAGGGGGAAATTTTTAACTTTAAGAGGTTGTAACTTTTTTCCTAAAGATGAGTAATTTTTGTTTTTTTTATTTATTATTTTTTTAGAGTATCCTATGATTTTTAATTTTTTTTACATATATAAGAAAAGCCTATGGGAAAATTTAAAACTTTGAGAGGCTTTAACTTTTTTTTCCTAAAGACGTCAGTTATTTTCATTTTTTTTATTCATTATTATTTTTTTTTTTTTATAGTGTATCCTATGATTTTTATAAAAATTGGCTGTGAAAATGTTTTGCGCTACTATTACCCTATAATCCTTTAATTTACAAAAATATAAAAAAATTTTTTTGTAGTTTTTCTTAGCAATTATCATGCATTTAAAATGCATATATATATTCAATAAAAACGTAAAAAATAAAACTCAGATTTTTTCTGGTTATTTATAGCCTATATTGATAATAAAAAATTTCTTTCAATAATTTTAATTTTTTTTTAACGATTATCAACAAATCATTTGAATAAAACATACTTAATTAAATGGTAATAGCCCGTCTTAGGGTAATCCTATCAGATATCAATATTTTAGAAAAGATAATTGATTTTACATTGATATCTAAGAGAGTTGCCATGTCGTTTGAATTGGAGAATGTATTCGAATGCTTGCAATCAATATTAAAATAAAAAAAATAAAAGTTGTAACTTATGTATATATACATTTATACATAAATATAAAAATATTTTGCTAGATTGTTTTATATATATATATATATATATATATATATATATATATATATATATATATATATATATATAAAGATATATATATATATATATATATATATATATATATATATATAATCAGATTTATTATAGGTGATGGGCGCACGAAAACGCGAAAGCGTTTCATCACGATAAATGCGAAAACGGTTAAATCAAACTAATGAACGAAGTACATC
>JABUQX010038908.1:0-7500 GCA_015478945.1 Trachelipus rathkii
TTGCTTTTACTGCGCCTTACTGCTTAACTCATGTTTTACGCTTTAACTCACATGTTTAGCTTTAACTTCATATATTAGTAACAATACATTCCTAAAAGCAGTAATCAGTAAATCAATAGAGTGTTACCTAACAACAAGGGATTAGTATGCTTTTGTTTGTACTGCTTACTGCTTTAACTCATGTTTACTGCTTTAACTCCATGTTTTACTGCTTAACTCATATGGTTTACTGCTTTAACTCATATATTTATTAACAGTATACATACCTTTAAAGCAGTAAATCAGTAAATCAATAGAGGTGTGAACTAACACCAAGGGGGCGAATTAGGTATGCTTTTTGTTTTACTGCTTTACTGTGTTTTAACTCATTTTTTACTGCTTTAAACTTTCTGCTTTACTGCTTTAACTTCTGCTTTACGCTTTACTTCTGTTTTACTCGCTTTAACTTCTGCTTTAACTGTTTTTAACTCATATGTGTTTACTACTTCTAGCCCATATATTTATAAATTATGTTTTTTATTTTGTTTTAATACTTTTTATTTATTTTATTATTATTTTTATTTATTCTTTATTATTATTTTATTATTTTATTATTGCATTTTATACTTAGTGTTATTTACTTTTCATGCTCTATGCTATTATTATTTAGAACCACACCACACACACACACCACACAGCACACACACACCACACACACACACACACACGTTACACCTCTTATACACACATTTCACTATGACAACTTATACACACGTTCCACTGGACACTTACATTTATCGCCATAGGACACTTACTTTACACTTTCACACACACACACACACACACACTCACACATCTAGATTACTTACACTCACACACAGATTACTTACACTCACCAGATTTACTTACACTCACACAGACTTACTTACACTCACACACACAGCTTTACTTACACTCACACAGATTTACTTACACTTCCACAGATTGAACACCTACACCAGATTTACTTACACTCACACAGATTGACTTACACACTCACACAAGATTTACTTACACTCACACAGAGTTTACTAACACTCACACACAGATTTACTTACAACACACACTGATTTACTTACACACACAGATTTACTCTACACACACAGATTTACTACACTCACACACTGCAAGTGCTTCAGAACACACACACACACACACTCTCCACACACACGCACACTCACTTTCAGACAGATAACGTATACTTTGTGATAGAAATAATGTTTAATTAAACACGTACATTTATATTAATCATTCATATATAACTAAAATTATTGCAAAGTTTCTTAAAACTTTCTATAATAAATCAATCAATTTATTGCTAAAATATTAGAAATTTTATTATTAATGTTAATACTTTTTGTTTATAAAATTTGATAACTATCAAGTTTTAAAATAACTTTTACTAAGATCTTTTGTGATATAGTTGAAGCAAGGCTTTGACGTAAAGAAACGAAATAAATCAGTAAATCAGTAAGGTCAGCCCCTAGCACCCCTGTACACCAAGCTATGCCACGTTTTGTTCTATTGACTTACTGCTTTACATCATTCTTAGCCATGTAAGAAGTATAAAAATAACAAAATAAGTTCGTTCTTCTGCTAACATAACATGTATTTTATTAAAATCTTTCTAAGGGTTCTTATTTAAAAATAACAATTATCCACTTAACATTTATATTATTCGCTCGATGTTTACTAAAAATATTTTCAAATTTTTTAAATATTTGAATCTTTCTTTATTATATTATACTTTTCTATGTACATGGACAATCCATCACGAGAAGGCACAAAACCGCACTCCTTACAGATACGAAACTGACCTGACCTCTCTCTGTAAAATGGTTTGAAATAACTACTTCAGGTCTAAAATTAGGATAATCCTTTTGGTACCCCGGGGCGATTTAGGCCTTATTCCAGGTCAAAAGATATTTCAAACTGACCTTTTTCTATAAAATGTGGTGCCAATAACTACGTTAGGCCTAAATTTAGGTATAAATTTAGGATAAACCTTTGTGTATCCCAGGCTGATTTAAGCCTATAATACAGGGTCAAAAGGTAATTCCAGTATAGACAAGAATCATTGTTATTATAAAATATATGTTCAAACTGAAACATGCTGGAGTAGTATATATATATATATATTATATATTTTATATATCATATAAATATATATAGTAATATATGGATATAATCATTATATGTATATATTTGTGATATATACATATATACATATATTTTATATGATTTATATATCCTATAATATATATATATATATATAATAGTATAATATACTATATTATGATTTCTATATTCAAATCTTCCTTTTCAAATATTCCTAAAAATGAAATTCACAAATTTGGTTAAAAAAAGTATATATATTATATATAATATATATATATATATATATATATCGCTCAAACCTTTGCCCCCCCTAAATGAAATTCCCGGCCTACGCCCATATATATATAATATATAATATTATATTATATATATATATATTATATATATAGATATAGATATAGTATATATATATATATATATATATAAATCCTCATTATATATATATATATTAAAACACTTATAATATATATATAATAGTATATATATTATATATAGTATATATAATAATATATATATATAGCTATACTATATATATATATATATATATATATATATATATATATATATATATCAAAACAAGAAAAGAGAAAAAATTTAGTATTACCGTCCACCTCCCCTCTCTCCCCCCCCCCCCTCCAAAAAAATGATGGGAGGAAGGGACCTGAATTTACTTGCCAAGTAGAGAATGAGAAACCTCGAAAATATATATATCCCCGCAAGAGGAGAAAGAAATTATGATACAATTTGTGTCTAAGATTAAAACGAGCTTTAATTTATGATTGTTAAACAATATAAAGTCTTCTGTATCTTATTTATTCGTTTAAAATTTATGTAAAGTTTAGGAAAACAAGAAAAATAGCCAAATAATGGATGAAATATAAAAGGAAGGAAATGGGGTTTTCAAATCTTAAAAGGCTTGTATTATATAAAGAATAAATATGGAAATAATGATATAAAAAATGTGTCAAGAGGGTTTAAAAGCGATTTAAGAGGGAGAAAACGTCTGCGATAATATTATCTCGGCTTTAGATATTAATTTTTTTGAATTGTAAATTACATCACTGTCTAAGGAGAGGCGTTATTTAGGGAAGTTTATGTATGATCAAAAATGGTCACGTTCATTTTGAATATATATATTATATATATATATATATATATATATATATAGCATATATAGGAATAATAATAATCAATATATATTATATAATATATAATATATATTATATATAATATCTATATATATACTATATATATATATACTAATATAATATATATTATGATATATATATATATATATCTTATATATATACTATATATATTATACTATATATATAATATATATATATATATTATATATATAGCTATATATTATACCGTATATAGACTATACCTAGATAATATATACTATATATAGTATATATACATAATATTATATAGTATATATATGTTTATAAAGATATATATAAAACTATAATATATATATATATATATATATATATATATATATATATATATATATATATATATATATATATATATATATATAATATATATTTATAATACTATATATATATATAATATTATATCATATATATATATAGATTAAGTATATTATATATATATATATAACTATTATATATAATATAATATATATATATATATATATAATTATATAGCATAAAATACTTTATTGAGGCACAAACATCGTATATATATATACTTATATATATATAATATATATATATATATTATATAAGTATATTACTATATATACTATATATATATAATATATATATATATATATATATATATATATAAGAATTATTAATAATTACTAATTCTTAATAAATCAGACTACTTAAATAAAATATAAACTATTCTTTCCGATATTACTAAATTTAAACTAATACAAAAAAAAAATCTATCATATCTTTAAATCTGGAAGATAAAATGAACCGTTTCCTTCGCAAATTCCATAACAACAATAAGTTAAATAAATCCCAATACTATTCTTGTTATTCTAGAGGCTCAGCTCCCGGAACTCTTTACGGTCTTCCTAAAATTCATAAACCCGACATTCCAGTAAGACCTATTTTAGCAGCTTATAATACACACAATTACCACCTTGCTAAATTTCTAGTACCCTTTTTGACACCTTTTAGTACGAATCAATACACAATCCAAAATTCCTACTCTTTCAAATCTTGGCTTTCTTCCATTACCAACTTTCCTAAATTCTATATGTCTAGTTTCGATATCCAGTCCCTATACACTAACATCCCCACTTCTGAAGCCATCAACATCATTTTGAACAATATATTTCACACCCAAAGTACTTTTTTAAATTTCACAAAATCTGAATTCAAAGAACTTTTAAATCTGGCAACTTCTGATACTTACTTCTTTTTCGACAAACAACTCTATTTACAAACTGATTCTTTAGCTATGGGCTCACCCCTTAGCGCTATCTTAGCTAATTCATACTTAAAATATTACGAATCCATTTGGCTCGACAAAGCGCCTTCTAATATCAAACCTTCTTATTATAAAATATCTATGGATGACACATTTTTACTTTTCACAGATAAAAACAAAGTCGCACCCTTCTTAAGTTTTCTTAACAAACATCTACCCAATATTAAATTTACCAAGGAAGAAGAATCCAACAACATATTATCCTTTTTAGACATTCAAATCACAAAAAATTCCACGGACTACAATCTAAGTATATACCGGAAACCCACTTTCACCAATTTAGCTCTAAATTTTTTCAGCCATGTCCCTTTTCGCTACAAATGCAACAGAATAAAAACTTTAATTTACAGAGCTTTTCACCCGACCTCCAACTATCTTGAACTTTATAAAGAACTCTCCTTTCTTATTGAATATTTTAACTCTAATCTCTTCCCTTCTTCACTGATTTATACGCTAATAAAAGATTTTTAATTAAATCATTTGCCTCTCATGATCCCATACTGTCAGCATCTAAGCAACCCTTCTATATTAAACTTCCTTACTATGACCACCTCTACACCAAATTAAAAAATGAACTACTTATATTTCTACAGAATTGCTACCCCCCCTTTAAAATTTATTTTTCTTTATACCCCCAATTCATCTATAGGCGCTTTAATAAGTCACAAAGATCCGTTACCTACTCCTTTATGTTCGTCTGTTGTCTATAAATACTCTTGTGGTGCTTGTACTAGCACCTATGTGGACACTTTTTGCGCCAGCCTCTCAGTTAAAAAAGACGAACACAGAGGCTGTTCGGCCAGAATCGGAACTTTTTTCAAATCTCCACCCCCTCCAGTATTAGAAACCATAGCTTCGAGAAAAATCACCCTATAAATCCAACCCACTTCACTATTTTATCACAAACCAACCAACTACAAGATTTAAAAATTTTAGAATCTATACACATAGCCAATCTTAACCCGTCACTCAATAGCGACACCGACCCATTCCATCTACAGTTGTTATAAATTTTATTTTGTTTCCAACAGTTAAGTTTTGTGACATAACACTATTTATAGTTTTATTAATGGTCACATGCCACCAGGCATTCCACTATTGTTTACTAAATTGTAATATTGTAAGTTATCCTGATGATGGAATACCGTCAGTTTCCCGAAACGTCTGAAAGTATTGCAATCAAGATCCAATCAAAATGTAAAGCCTGTCAACTACAAATAAATGTTAATAAAAGCAAATATTTCATAAAGATTTTATTTATACAAAAAAATGTTTAGAGTTTTGGTAATGCTTTTCTATATATATATATAATATATATATATATATAATATATTATTATATATATATATATATATATTATATATATATATATAAATATATATATACTATATATATATATATATATATCATAGATATATATAATGATATATACTATATATATATATATACATATATATATACTATAGATCATATATAATATATATAAATGTTTGTAATGCTTTTCTATTATATATATATATATATATATATATATTTATATATATATATAGAAAGAATGTTTACATTTATTTTTTTGTGCATTTTTGTGAATACAGGTTTGTATGATATGCATTGGTTAATGACTTTTATAGAACATTCATAGATAGATATATGTCCTTTTCTTTTATGTTGTATTTATATTTGTATCCAAATTTATTCACCCTTTTATAGACTTTTTTTTCTCTTCTCTTTCCTTTTATTTGCGTTTGAGAAAGGTTTGTCGACAGGGGGAAAAAATAAACGAAAAAATTTGGTATACCATACGAAATAAAAAGAATTTCGTATTCAGAATTTTTGTCGTAGAGAAAGTAGGGAAAGATTTTGAATGTATTTGTTTCTTTAAGAAGGTTGGAGGGTTTGTATTTGTTTGTGTGTTGAAGTGGAGATGAGGTTTGTGTTTGTTTTATGCAGTCAGGATATTAAAGAATGATTCTTTTCAACTATTTTTTTTTTGTTTATGGGTCAAGTGAATTAAAAAAGGACAAAGACAGACTCATTTTCATTTTAAAGTTTTGATTTTTGTTTTTCTTTTATTTTCTTTATTTTATTATTTTCTCTTAAAGATTTTTTCCCTTTCAAAAATTTAAAAAATATATAGCAATTCATGTTGGTAAGTTGGAATTTTATTTCCTTGCGGATTAATTTTGAAAATCTGTAGATTTTTTATATCTAGTACACCGCATATATATATATATATATATATATATATAATATATATAATAATATGTTATATATATATATATTATATATTATATATATATAAGTGATATTATATATATATATATATATAAAGTATATATATATAATCACTATAAGAAATATATATATACTATATTAATTATCATATATATATATTATATATACCTATAATATATATACTAATAATATATATATTTAGTATATATATATTATATAGTATATATATATATATATAATAAGTAGTATACTTATATATATATATATACTATTATATATTATATATATATATATATAAATATATATTATATATTTTATATATAATATATAATATATATATATATATATATATATATATATATATATATATATATATATATATATATATATATAAATATAAAATTATATATATAAATATAAATATATATTAATATATATATATATAATATATAATATTATATATTAGTTATATATATTATATATACCGTATATATAAATATATATATATATAAGGTATATTATGATATATATATATATATATATATAGTATATATATAATTATATATATATATTTATATGCATAATATAATATTATTATATTAAAATATATTTATATATATATATATATATATATATATATATATATATATATAT
>JABUQX010038908.1:15000-17500 GCA_015478945.1 Trachelipus rathkii
TTTATTATATTTTAATCTATATATGATATTATATAGTATAAGACAGGTTATATTATATATTTATTTTATATACTATATACTACTTTATATATAACGGTATATAATATGTTTATAAAAAAAAAATGATATATGAATAATAATATATAAATATATATAAAATATATTATATAATATATACTGCATTATATTTATTAAAAAATAAATATTTATATATAAAGTATATAATAATTTATATAGTTTAAAAATTGTATATATAGTATATATATATATTATGATAAATTATATATATATAAATATTATATATTTAAAATATATATATATATATATATAATGAACACTAATTCTGACAGTTTAGTGAAGGTCAAGATATCCATTATTTTGGCTGGGACATAATCCCCTCATTTCTCACAGCAACCCATCTTAGAAAATAATGTGGACATCAAAATTCCGAATTTTAGCGCGTATTTGATCTTTATAACACCAAAATGTAAGCTTTTATTTTCCCTCTAAAACACGTTGATTTTTCCGCGTGTCTGTTTTTTACTGTGTCTTTAGTCTTCTTTCTAGAACTTTCAATTTTTCCAAAACTCATGTTTTGACATTCTTCGTATCAACTTTCAGAATTTTTCCGAAATGTCTTCGAACTTGAAATGTGCATAGATAGGTCCATTATCTAAAATAGTACAGAAGTACTTTTTCGATTTTTTGAGTTTTGTGCTCAGCGTTGTCCATTTCCAAACCCATTTTTTTTTTTTGGATTTTAGAATGAAAGAAGGTGCTGGAGATAATTTTTGCTGTTCCGACGAAGTAAGATTGAATTGTTCAGGCAAATGTAACCGGGTAAAATGCATCTTTTTTACTTATGAAGTTTATATTGTTGTTTTGTATACTCAAAAGAATATTTTTTTTTAATAAATAAATTCTGAAAATTATTTTTTGTTGGAAAACCGTTTGTTCCAAGAACAAATCAAAAACTAATGCATATACAAAGAAATTATCTAAGTAAAAAATGTGCATCTCCCCTGACTACGTATGTCCTAAAGATTTCATCCACATCGCCCGAACAGAAAAAATATTATCGCAATTTTTCATTTCAAAATTTAAAAAAAAGTGGGTTTGGAAATTGGACAACGCTGAGAACAAAACTCAAAAAATCGAAAAAGTACTTCTGTACTATTTTAGATAATGGACCTATCTATGCATATTTGAAGTTTGAAGTCATTTCGAAAAAAATTTCTTAAATATTGATACAAAATTATTTTATGAAAAATTGAAATTGAAAATTCTGAAAGAATGACTACAGACTGAGAAAAACACAGAAAATCAACGTTTTAGAGGGCAAAAAAAGCTACATTTTGGTGTTTATATAGTCAAAATCGGCTGAAAATTCCGAATTTTTTGTTCATTTTTAGGTGGAGCGAAAATTTAGGCTACGCCCGAGCCCAAAATTGGAACTTGCCCTGAATTCATGAAAGGAAAAAAAATATTTACGAGAAATAATAAATAATAACGAAAAAAAGCATATGACAAATTTTACTCAGAGAATTCTCAGTTTAACGTAAAATTGGATTATGCAGCAATATTATTTACCTGGTTTGTAAGTATAAGTATCAGATTTGGTCTCGGCTGTGGGTATGAAATTAAGAGAACATTTGAGGTTAATTAACTCATTGTATAGTTACAATATAGTTCGACCAATATGTGTTAAGCTTGTTTTATCTTGTAAAATAAAATTTTGTCAAAGATGAGTGATGTAATGAGAAAGTTTGGCCAGAGGATGCTAATATCTAATCATTATCTTGCGACAAGTAGTACAAACCAATCAGAACATCTGTGGCTGAGGAGTGATGTTATGTTAACCTTATATTAAATTATACCTAATTGAGTACAGGCTCTAGCGTCATTGTTAGACCAGGTGGGAATGTGTCAATACTTTGTTAATCTTTTTAGAGAGATTTTCTTTTGGCAAGAAGCCACAATGTAACAGTTTTTGAATCGGGTGATTCTACTGTCTACAATTAATCTGTGTTAAAGTCCAGTATATCACAAGCCTTAAGAGAAAGAATAAAAAGTACTCTTCAAAAAAAATAAACAGATTTAGCAGTTACATTCTTCTTTGTATGTGTCAATAACATTTTGGAATCCATGCCGGGAATCATTCTTGAGTCATTCTGGAGATTATGAGGGGAGCAGCTATTGAACAAGCTCTACCAGCTACATTCAGACGATTTCTTTTGATGCTGGGGAGAAATTGATACCACATGTTATCAATATTACTACCCTACATTATGTAAGGTAACCAAGCATCCAACATTCAGCATGTTTGAGATTTAATAGGAAATCATTTTTCCTTACGAGTGGCAGTAAATGTAAAACAGAAAATGGTGTAATTACTCAAAGGTGCCAAGAAAAATTTATTTATTAAGAAATCCTATAACTATAAGAACGTTAACTTGTCTGTCAGATGGCAGGATGAAGGAGTTACACTCACTATAAATAT
>JABUQX010038908.1:37500-47500 GCA_015478945.1 Trachelipus rathkii
GTAGGGTTGGAACAAGTTCGTTTCATTTGCTCTGGTTCTGGAACTCGCTAGCTTCGCTCGCTTGGCAGTTTCCCTACTACTTATACTACCCTTTTTATTATTTCGGGTGACAAAGTAAATAAAACGTAAAAGAAACTGAATAACATACTTTTTCAGTTAAAAAATGAAAAGGGTCTAGTAAAATTTGATGAGAAGCGTTAAAGAAACTGAATAATTTTTCAGTTGAAAAAAGTGTCCGGTAAAATTTGATGAGAAATGTTAAAATAAACGGGTGACATAGTAAATAAAACGTTAAACTGAATAATTTTTCAGGTTAGAAACAAAATAAAAATAAAAAGGTCTGGTAGAGGCTCGGTTCGCTCGCTCGGCAGTTTCCCTACTACTTATATAAAATTTTATAAAGACAGTTTTATAGAATATTTAAAGACCTGTTATTTTGCTTTCAGGAACATTTTTCATAAAAATAATATTTGAAATGTTATGAGGATTTACATTAAAAGGTAGCCACCCTGTATAGATTTTCATAGAAAAATTTTAAATATTAAACTGTCATTAAACCTCAACTCCATATTAATTGGTTTTACTTTATCATCTTTTTCATATTCATCTACTTTTATCGACTGATTGAAACTAATATAATTTTCATCTGCTTAAGGAATTGTTTTTAATTGACCATCGACTAAACCAAAATTTCTTACAAATAAATGAGCATCCTATTTTGATCAATTATGCATTATTATTGGAATACATTTTGGGGTTTTTAATTTATAAATTGCAAGTTCTATGGGCAGGACCGCGATATTTACCTGTTAGATGATTATAATCTCTTACTTTATAATCTTCTTTTGTGAGTGATTTTTCACATACCTAACATTGATTAGCGGCTCTGTAATTGTTATTCTCCTCATCAATTAGTTTCATTGTTTTGTTTATTTTTAATATATCTTATATGCGTTTCTTTTATGAAAACTATTCTACAAAGATCATAGATGCTTCTTTTCTCTCATATATTTCTAGTTATGAATGTTTATCAGCTTCATCACATTTCGGATAATAACAACAGCTGTTTGGTTCATGATTTTGTAAATTTATCGTGGAAAATTCTCTCGAATCTGGTTAGAATGTTTGTATTTTTTATAAAGTACTTTCAAAATCTGAGTATATTACAAATGGATATTTAATTTGTTTGTGAACATTTTAAAATTCTATTTTACCTTCAACTAGCTTCGTTCTTACTTGTTTGTGAACACTACAGTTTGGTATTTGATTCTCTAATAATTTTTTCTTATAAAAATAAGGTAAGCAGAATCGACATCAATAGGTTTCAAGTTCATGTAACTAATTAATAAAAGGACTTATTTATTTAATTAGTTAATAATGGTTGTTTTTAGAATTTGATATTAAAAATAAAATTAACGTGTTCATTTTTCATAATTTTAGTAATTCTTATTGGATGCAATATTTCATTTTCATCCAAACCATCATATACGTTAACTGACACATCATTTTGGTTTTCAAATTTGTTAATCTGCTTTAGTTAAATTCTATGCTTTTCTAATTGTATTTTAGTGATTCTAACTTTATTCTAATATAAAGTTTATAATTAGGACCTTCGTCTAAACAATCAAACCTTGAAATACACCATTTGAAAGATTCATTATCATTTTTTGTTTTGAATATTTATTAATCCAAAATTTTGGTTTTTATTTTTTATTGGGGTTTCAATATATGAAGAAGCATTTAAGGGTTTGTATTTAGCAACTTTTATTTCAAATTTCCGAAGTTTATTAATTATCCATCCTGATCCTTCTTTTGTAAATTTGCAAGTTTTTTCTTCAAGTTTGCTAATCATTTCAGTTAAAATATTTCTTATTTAAGTCAAATCAGTTATACTTCTCATAGATCCACTGTTGAACCAGTTTGAAATTCGTGATGTTCTTCCATCTGGTAAATTTTTATAAAATTTAACGAAAATGGAAAGGCCTAGTTTTAAATTTTTCCAATTTTAATCTTGAATTTTATTTTCAATTGTACTTATCAAATTATTTATGAATGTTCTTGGAGCAATAATTTTTATATTGGAATAAGAATAAGCTTTAAAATTATCATCCATTCCTCTTGGACAATTTTTGTAATCACATTTCATTAAATTTCTTTGATGAATTTTACTTTTCTCATAAATTTTAAGATTTAAAATACTTTTATTACAAATTGAACATAATTATTTTTTTTATATCAAAATAATTTGTATTAAGTATAAGTCTAATTATATTCTTTGCATGTTTATTACTTCGTTCATGAATCTTAAAATTTAGAATAGTTGTGTTACAATATCATATGTGTCAATATATATATATATATATATATATTATATATATATATATATATATATATCATATATTTTTTATATATATATATGTGTATATAATATATACACTTTATCCTGTGGGCTACGGTCGCCACTTTATCGTATTTTTTCTTCTCTATTGTGTGGATGATGCAGTAGTTGCGGTGCTTGACAGCTAGTGGACAATAGAATGCTTGACAGCTTATTCACTTTGTGTTTAAGGACTCTTCTTTATATCTCACACAACAGAAATACGACTAAAGAAAAGATCTAAGGGATTGGTTCCTAATCCCTTCTTAGCAATGGGGGACTCTCACCCTCCTAGTGTATTAGTTAGCCTTGCGGTATGTCTTAATTAAATCAAGATTAAATTAGAGGAATCAAAAGGTATAATCATAAGCCATTCGTTTTATATCTATTGAGTAAAAATACATAGAACATTTTGGTTATACACAGAATGATCGAATAATGTAATAATGTCAAAATATGTCCCCACCATTAAATACTAATTCCATTCCATTCGATTTAAAACCCGTCCATGACATCAAATAAAACATAAGAAAGGAACTATACAAAGAAACCTAAAACAGATAAAAGCAATATAAAAACTATTCTAGACATTTTAAACCTTTATCTGTAAATAGTTAAAAACACAGGTGTTATTATTATTATTATTATTATTATTATTATTATTATTATTATTATTATTATTATTATTATTATTATTATTATTATTATTATTATTATTATTATTATTATTATTATTATTATTATTATTATTATTATTATTATTATTTTGTTGTAATTCACATTTAAATAATAATATAAATAATAAGAGTAGTATTTTCTAGTAACGAACCTCCAGTCATTGAATGAACATTACATCGCGACTGCCAGGTTTAGTAGGGACTCGCCCTTATTAATTTCTGAAAAGACAATACTCATAAGATGTCGGAAAATATAAAAGTTAAATTAGAATGAATTATACACACACACACACATATATAATATATATATATATATACTATATATATTATATAATATATATATAATATATTCTATATATATAGATATTATGAATAAAATAAAAATATATATATTATATATATATATATTTTATATATACTATATATATATATATATATATATATATATATATATATATATATATTATTTAATATATCATATATAATATATATACTTATATAATATATATATAATTATATATGATATAATATATATATATATATATATATAATATATATATATATATATATATAATATAATTATAATATATATATATATATATATATATATATATATTTTATATATATACTATATATATAGGTGATAGGTATATCTTATATAGCATATATATTTATATGATATTCGGTGGTAATAGTGCAGGCACCTAGCAATATATTTAATTATGTTATATAGTCTTTACTGAGTTCTCAGAACCCTTCTCTTTTACACTGGTTAACACTTTCGTTTCACAGACACTCACCTCAACAATGTAGTTTGGACTCAGCAGGTGGAATGAATCCTCTCGGCGTTCTTTCCACCTAGGGACCCGATTGTTATTGCAAAGGTGCATTCCGCGGGGCGGGGCACTTGCCACTGTGGTATAGAAATTTAGCCTTTATTCAGAAAGGATTGAAGGAAAGATGATGCCATAGTAGCAAGAAACATTCCCAAACATGTAAATGGAGAAATAGTTTGTTTCGTTTGGAAACCGACTTTGGTGTGGGAAAGTGTTGAATAAGTATAGAGGAATGTCTGGTATGCCGGACATTGTGTCGCCGTGAAATATAAACAAATGTGCAATAGCGTTGCATTCGTTATATACTGGCTCCAGTATTGAAATTCCCATAAAGTCTCCCTTCCCGGAAAAATAAACTTTGATTAAAGTTTTGATTAATGCAGAGCTATTGCATATTTCCAGAAAGTGTTAAAAAAAAAACAAGTAAGAGTGATAAACACAAAGAGACAAGTCAAGTTCTTTAACCATGAATCTCTGGTAAAGTGTTGATACAAGATGGTTAGTAAGAAAAAGGATTCTAATAGATTTTGGTTAAATCGTCTTGGAAGAGTGAAGAGTTTTTCCTGAATAAGTTTGGTACAAACAAAAGTTTGAATATATAGAGAAAATAGGATACTTTGTATTGGATGTGAACCATGTAAGGGTGTAATTTCTTTGTCTTTAAAAGAAAAAGGTATAGTCTTGAAGGCAATGCATCATCATAATGTTTTCCAGCGCTCTGGATATTTCATATTTAAAAATTTCTAAGGTGTTTTCGAAAGGAATGATATTTAAACTTTCTTATCTAAGTCCGTAGACTGGGTGGTTTATAATAAGTACGTGGGGTGGTTATCGTTTTTAACCATACGTAAATTTATTTATTAACTTTATAATACTTCTGGTTTCTTATCAAGTTTTCAAGCTTGATTGATTAGTTTGGTATTACAATGTTATTTGGAACTGTAGGTTTATAACCTTTCTTAAAGTTCATTTCTACTTTTACCACAATCGTTATTTTCTAAGGTTAGTTTTTTACTTTACTTTACTGGCCTATATACTTTAGTCATTAACTACTTTAAGTGTTAGTAAAGCTTGATTATAAAATTAGAAATATTAAAGCTTATGGTAACGCAGCTTGGTCTTTGAACTTGAATTTCATTCGTATACCAGGTTAGGAACCATTTCTACTTTTAAAATCTAAACATTACAAAAGCGGCAAATATTTATTTATGTTTTTGTTTTTTACGACATGCTAAGCACTAGTTTTCATTCTTAAAATTATTAGTAGTAACATTGTTAGTAAGAAAAATAGTTCTTTAAGCATTAGTAATAAAGATTATTAATATTTAGGAAGTTATTAGCAAGGATGCTGACCACAATTTTAATTACTCGTCAGTAGTAAAATTGTTAGTGTTTACATCGTCGGAAGATATCAAAATCAAAGATGCTAATGTAGAAGTATTAATATAAAAATGTTAATAGAAAAGTTTAATATAGTAAGCTATATACTGTGTTACAGAATGTTAATATTACTATTTTTAAAAGATTAACTTATCTATGTTAATAGACATGCACTAAAATTAAAGCAAGTTGTTAGTTTTTAACAAAACAAATTTTAAGTCTAACTTTAAAGTAAGAGTATTAGTGCTACTAATTAAAAGTATTAGTGCTATTAACTAAAAGTATTAGTGCTATTAACTAAAAGTATTAGTGCTACTAACTCTATAAAAGGTTATGTCATGCATTTAAAACAAAAGCTAATGTTAACATTGTTAATATCAAAACTAATTCTAGTTATGTTCTACATTGAACAAAGGTTAGGTTTTAGAATGTTAGCTTGTATGCACTAGCATTTTTAAACCAGTATTAATTTTTTTTTTTTTTTGTTAGTCACTAAGTGTTAGTTGTTAAGTGTTAGTCATTAATTCTAGCAAGAAGATTATGCATGGAATGTTAAATATTCCTTGGTTTATGTCTAGATGTAGGACACAAAATTTACAGAAGTTAGATATCAAGATATCAATTTCTTCATTGGAACGATGGAGCTATTGTTTTTTATTATTTTCCTTTTTTTAAAAAGAAACTTTTCTTTTTTGAAATGATTTTTAAAATATTTAAAATATCTGGCCCCCCTTGTAAATGAGGTGTAACCCCGGCGGGATATCGTAATTAAAATAATAAAAACAAGTAGTGGGAAAAAATTTTTTTTCCAACATTTTGGTATCTCGGACCAAATTGTAAATCGGAATATCATAGACTCTGTCTATATTAAATTAATAATATCTTCTTAAGATTAAGAATATTTTCGGAAAAAATCTTAAAAGTAATGTAAACTTTATTCATCTATGTTTAAATCTATACAAAAGCTAAAAGCACGCTAATATGTGATATTTGCATCCAACGAGTTCTCTCATTTTACCATCTCAAAACAAGTCTGACAGACTGAGGAGAGTGGGATCTTCGCTATAGTTCCCTTATGTCTCCTGTCTCTACGTCAGTGTCATACATTTAAAGCGAGGATAAGACAACAGGATCTTCGCTATAGTTCCTTTCGGTCTTTTCATCTCGGCTCTATGTTATTCAAACATTTATGGTTTATCGGGAGGAACGTCGTGACGTCTTACAACACAGCTATAAGCATAAGTTTATACAAAAGAAATCTATAAAAACAACTAGAATACCTAGACTTATAGAATAAACAAACTGTAAAGCAATTTTTAGACTAAAACTACTAAAATCTGTCTTAAATTTTATGTTATGAGGATGTATTTTTCATGTGTCGGTGGCAACTATAAGCCTCTCTTATCATTTTCCGGAGACTTTTCCCAGGCCAATTGGGCAAAAATGCTCACTACGTCGGTCCTCGAGGCTGATATACTAAAGGCACACACCCCTCTGGTACTGCTCTAAACCAACAGAAAAGAAACTTCATTGCATTCCAATCACAATTGTGAAATACATCGTTAAAATTGTGCTTAAAATAAGACAAGTAAGCAAAATATAATATAAAAAAACTATATACTAAACCAATAGATTTATACTCTTATGTCCATCCAAAATTTTGACTGAGTTTCTATATTTCGTTCCGCGGCTAAATGTAGCCTCTGCCAATCGAACCAACACACTGTTACGAATGGTACCTTGGTGCTTGAATGCGACCTTGTAGAGATTGGATTGGGAAGCAATTTGAGAATTGGCTCGTCCCAATGCAGATCATTTTCAAAATGTTCCTAGAAACGTGTGGTCAAAGCTTTTGGTGTGTTGCTAATGACTAGGGGAAACTCTAGATCAGAGAATGGAATATTGGTCAAAACTAATCTATATAGTAAAGCAAAAATAAAAACAAAGCAAAAATACAGCAGTGTCTTTCTTGAATTGATGAGAAAGTCGGGTATCTCGTCCTTATCTTACTCTGGTTCTTACCATAGGAGTACCCTGTTAGTATCTTCGTTCCCGGTAAAAAAGAGTGTTTTGGAAAAAGATCTTTGACAATTTCTCAGATTTCAAGATCAACCATCTTAAAACTCAAAACAACGTTACCATTTCTCCTTTTCTTCCTCTATAAACCTAAGGGTACTTTACCGTAACTGAATCCTCAGTGAATAGGGTCTTTCGGGAGAAGTGTGGCAGATGTTTCTCGTATAAAAATCAGTCAATTTATAGAACATATTTGTAGAAAGAAAACTAATCCAATCTAAGGAGACATGCAAAATAGAAACATAATATCTACAATATTGCAAAAAAATGTTTTCTTAATCCACTAAAAATTCTAGCCTAATGGGATACTGTTGTCTACTTCCTCTCATTATACAGCGTCTCACTTGGCATTTTGCTATAAGAGTGCTCCCACTGTTTTGCCTCAGGAATTCAGTCCAACTTGCAGGGATCCTGAATGACACAGTGTATGCTAACTCATAGAACCTCTTCGTTAACAGCTTTTCCTCCACCTTTGTTTGAGGGTTCAATTTGTCATGTATTAGAGCAAAGGTTTAACAAAAACCAATAAGGTGTATACTTTAGAGAAAAACATTCACAGAAATCCTAAAAATCAATCAATTATCAGCTATATGTGCAGTTGATTGTTAATCCAGACTAGCTTAAGTTTAAATGAAACAAAACTACAAACAAAACTATCTGCCGGCCAACAAATTCATCCTGACGTAACTACCTTTGTGCTTGACGTTGTTTAATCGTTTGCCTGGCCATCACTTTCTGATCAACTGAGCTTTACCGCCCTTGCCGAAAACTCTTTATTTGAGCCTACCTACGCTCTTATAAATGCTCGAAGGGGAAATCAGGATGATTCAGGTGTGATTTTGGATGTCTTTTTCAGCTGTCGGTGCTTGTCCCATCAGTCACCAGCATAACCATCTCTGCCATCTCCAACAAACTATCTAAACCTTTGTCGAAACTTCTTGTAATCGTAGACTAGGAAGAACCTTTGGTGAGGCAAACATCGTGCAAGTAATTTGTCTCTACAGCATAATAAACAGAAAAAATTAGATTAAAGCAAACCTAATGTTAATCAATCTTAATCCAATCTAACATCAATTACTTATTACCTACACTCGTCCGAGTTGGGCATTAAAAGTATGAAACAAAAATGCTGTACAAAATAGTGCTTTAGCACAGAAGAACAAAAGGTTCTTAGAAAGAGATTGTAGAATATCAAAAGAATGATTAGACAATCTAATGTGCCTGCTCATCCCTACATCTCAAAGTGAGTGGTGTCTCTCACTTATACACATATTTATATATATATATATATATATATATATATATATATATTAATATATATATATATATATATATATATATATATATATATCACATATATATACATATATATATATATATATATATATATATATATATATATATATATTTTGTTTGGAGTATCTCTCCCCTACTTTCTTGGCTACGCTCTAAACGGAATATGGGTAAATAGTGAATAGTAAAATAGTAAGATATTCCTGCAAATGCATATATACGATGGATATATGGGAAAAATGGGCATTACGTCTGGCATCGGCACTTATGTCTAAAAGATCAGGCGGGAGATCCGCGGCCTGTACTACATGCTTTTCAAGACTTACTGTTTTTGTCTGACTGGCGGGATGAGACTTATATAATGCTTCCACTCTCTCCTGAGGGATCCTCAGGGAAAAATTGTGACAAAAAAATGAGAACTATTTATGCTATTACCCGATTTTTCTTTCCTGTTTAGGGGAAGTACTCTATCAATTTCTACTCCTTTTTTCTACCTCAAAAAGATGTTTTTTTTTATCAACGAGGTATTCGAACGGTTAAAACTAGCATGCAACCTACATTCAAAAAGTTGTCTTTGTTTGATCTTTTCCGTACTTAAAATTGAAGTAAATTCCCTATATTTACAGTTTTAATTTGAAAGGAAAATGAGTGCCTGACCTATCTCTTTTTTAAACCTAAAATTAAGAAGCAAAATTGAGGACTACTTTTGTCTTTCTTTTCTCTTAAAAGCGCTTTAGGCAAGTGCCAGTAACAGCATTGGCAAACTCTTTGTCCTCTCACCGCATTTTATAATCTTTTGGTCTTAACTAACGAAAAGAAGATAGTGACTCAACTCAAACAAAACAGAACACAATTATGGTTAATGCTAGAATCATTTTACCCATTAAAACCTATCATAAATTAAAAAGATATTAAGCTGACTGCTCTTGAACGTAAAGAATGACAAGACAAAAGATCATACGCAAATGATATGGTTAAAACTTCAAGAGATAAAAAATGGTACATTATCTATGAAAATGAGATCAAATCTTTACTTAAAACTTATAGGACAAACTTGGCATTCTCCTCGGCTTCGGAATCAAGTGATTCTGTTGTCTCTCTCTTTCCTTTCTCTCTCCAATCTCTCCACAAACCCAACTGATTTGTCTCGTTTCGAACCTCGTTGGTGATGTCCGGTCACCGTTGGAGACTGTTCAGCGCTTCAAACCAGAAAGTTTGGGGTCTTGAAGATATTCGCTACGTCTATTCTTTCTTAAATGAAAAACAAGGCATTAGGTACATATTACACATATTCTTATATATATATATATATATAGATAAAGATCCATACATATATATATATACATATATTATATATATAT
>JABUQX010038908.1:57500-67500 GCA_015478945.1 Trachelipus rathkii
GTAAATGGAGAAATAGTTTGTTTCGTTTGGAAACCGACTTTGGTGTGGGAAAGTGTTGAATAAGTATAGAGGAATGTCTGGTATGCCGGACATTGTGTCGCCGTGAAATATAAACAAATGTGCAATACCTTGCATTCGTTATATATCTCGCTCAAAAAAGTCCACATATATATATATATATATATATATATTATATATATATATATATATATATATATATATATATATATATATATATATATATATATATATATATATATATATATATACATATGTGTATAATATTTATATTATTAATGAATATTATATATATATATATATATAATATATATATATATATAATCTATATATATATATATATATATATATATTATATATATATTAGATTTTATATATATATAATAATATATATATAGTCTACCTAGGTTAGGTTTGTCATATCGCCCTAAAATTTGAACGCACGCTATGTGGTGACGTAACCTCATTGTAGACGAGGTTACGTATCCGTGCACCTCCGGAGGGGGTGCTGGCCCTCCAAAAATAGGAAATGATCTTAGAATGATGAAATTTGGAGATGGTATAGAGGAGAAATGAGTAAGTAGGTTTCGGGTCCGGATTTGGATCCAGAGTTGGCACCGGTGCTGGCTACGGTGCGGTGCCAAGCTAATAAATATTTGTATAATAATACAATATTTGTATCCTTATATATGTTATTGAACCCGTAGATCTCGAATATGATGGTTATAAGTTCGAAAATGGTGTCTAAGGACCCCCCAGAGTATAGTCCTTAGAAGAAAATTACAGTTATATACGAATAGAAGGCTGAAAATTTGGATAGTTCACAGAAGAAGGAAAAAGGAGACTGGACCTGATGAGTTGGAGTTGGTAATGACACCGGTGGTAGCTCCGCTGCGGTGCCGAGGTAGTAAACAATTCAATGTTATATTATATATTTATATTTTTAGTTTTTAGTCAAAAATTTTATGTTTTACTTACCCTAAAGCAGTAAATCAGTAAATCAAACCACCCTCCCCAGCACCCTCCTGCCCATACCCATCTGTGATCTAATTGATCTATTGATTCCAATATATATTTTTTACAATTTTTTTGTATGTTTTACATACCTTAAAGCAGTAAATCAGTAAATAAGTAAATCAAACCACCCTCCCCAGCACCCTCCTGCCTATTGATGATTTATTGATTCAAGTCATATTTTGTATAAAACCTTTTATTTTATTTCTTTAAAAATATATTTTGTACAAAAATTTATGTTTTACATTCCCTAAAGCAGTAAATCTGTAAATCAGTAAATCAAACCACCCTCCCCAGCACACTCCTCCCATCCGTGATCTATTGATTCAATCTCTTTTCTTTAAGTATAAATAAGTTCCTTTGGTTAAAGCGGGAAAAGAAAACAAGTTTTTTATTTTAAAGCATTTATAACATAAGTGCATCAATTTTCTTGTTCATTAGTGATCGGGTGTCAACTCAGGATGGACGTTGGTAAATTCATGTTCGTCCTCCTGCTACGTGTCTTATGTCTGGTCCTACAGGAGGCAGGGAAATCTTTCTGTTAATAAATATTTTAAAAGAGGTTGAGATTTTCTAACAAAATCCTGTTAAAATCATATGGTGTTACAGTGTTTACCAAAAAAAGTTTAATTATCACAAAGATGTAATTCAATTTCATGAGGGTTTATGCGATATAAAATCTCTTCAATGTTTACCAGGTCATAAAATTATAATCCTTGACGATTTGATGCATAAATTGAATCAGGATATAGCAGAAACCTTTACAGTTTACTCTCATCATTTAAATGTCACTGTATTTTTTATAATACAGAATATCTTTCATCAGAATAAGTATATGCCTGATGTGTTTTTAAACACGCAGTATTTAATCTTGTTCTGGAAAAGAAGAGATATGAGTCAAGTCAATGTTGTTGTCAAACAAATATTCCCTACTCAACCTAGAGAGTTCCTAAAAGTATATAAAGAAGTTACATCTATACCTCACGGTTATTTACAATGCAAGCTTCACCCTAAGAACACGCACATAGTGTAGCTGGGTACAAATATCTTGCCTAACGAAGCTGAGACGGTATACATACCTGAACAATGAGTACTCTAGTAGCAAATTATTTACCTCTTAGGAGAAAATTTAAAAAGGCCGACTTGGCCGATAAAATCCTTGAAATGACTTTCACTTTTCTGCGTATGTATATTATCTACCCGGGTTATGTTTATCGTACCTTCCTAAAATTTGTCCGAGCTAGGTGGTGACGTAACCTCGTCGTAGACGAGGTTACGTGTCCGTGCATTCCCCTGAAGGGGGTCCTGGCCCCTAAAAATAGGAAATGTCCGTAGAAGATTGAAATTTGGAAATGATATAGAGCAATAAGTAAGTAGGATTCGGATCCGGATCCGGATTCGGATTTGGCTACGGCACCGGTGCTGGCCCCGGTGCGGTGCCAAGTTAGCAAATATTTGTATAATAATCCAATATTTGTATCCTTATATATGTTATCGAACCTGTTGATTTCGAGAATGAGGGTTATAAGTTCGTAATGGGTGTCTGGGGACCCCCCGGAGGGGGTTCCTCAGTAGAAATGAACGGAATGCATAAGAGAAGTGAAGAAGGGAGTCCGAGTCGGAGTCAGAGAAGGAAAGGTCGGAGAAGGAGTCTGAGTCTGATGAGTCGGAGTTGACAACGGACACGGTGCTAGCTCCAGTCCGGTGCCAAGGTTATAAACATTAGTATAACAACAATGTTGGTGTCCCTATATATGTTATTGGTCTGTAGATCTGGAATATGAGGGTCTCAGAACCTTCAAGGAAAAATAAATAAATAAATAAATAAAAATTAAAAAAAGAAAAAAACTTTTTTTAAAAAAGAAATTGCGTTTTAACACCATCAAAACCAGTAAATCAGTAAATTAGTAAATCAAACCACTTACCCTACCCCTGCCCATCCCATCTACGATCTATTAATCTATTGATTCAAGTTATATTTTGTATAACATAACACAAAACTTTTAGTTATTTTTATTTTATTTTGTTTAAAAATATAATTTTTACTAAATTATTTTTTTATGCTTTTCATGTTTATAACGTAAATTATTTGCGTTTTTACACCATCTAAAGCAGTAAATCAAACCACCCACTCTACCCTTCCCACTCCACCCATGATCTATTGATCTAGTGATCTATTGATTCAAGTCATATTTTGTATAACATAACAACACAAAACTTGTTACGTGGCTTGTAGGTATAAGTAAAAAATTTACATTTTAACACACCCTAAAGCAGTAAATCAGTAAATCAGTAAATCAAACCACCCACACTACCCTCCCCACCCAACCCGTGATCTATTGATTTTTTGATCTATTGATTTATTGATCTATTGATCCATTGATTCAAGTAATATTTTGTATAACATAATACAAAACTTTTATTTTTTTAGTTTTAATAACTTAATAGCCTTGTTTTTACACACCCTCAAAACAGTAAATCAGTAAATCAGTAAATCAAACCACCCACCCTACCCCACCCCACCCCACCGATGATCTATTGATCTATTTATCTATTGATATATTGATCTATTCATTCAAGTCATATTTTGTATACCATAACAAAACTTTTATTTATTTTTATTTTATTTTGTTTAAAAATATATTTTTTAACCAAAATTTTTATTCATTTTATGTTTATAATTTAAAAAATTAGCGTTTTTACACCCCCTAAAGCAGTAAAATCAGTAAAATCAAATCACCCTCCCTCTCCCCTCCACCCATAAATCCCACCACCTATAATCTATTGATCATGGATCCCTATTGGTTTCATGTCACATTCAAGTATCATTTTGGATAAGACATAACATTAGAAAATCATAAGTTCTTTATACAACTGAGCAGCGAAATATATGCTAACGTACAAAGTTCTTCCATTAATAAAGCTAAACATAGTATCACCTGAACTAAGAATAATAATATACAATTGACAAACCTACACACCTTAAGCACAAAAACTGTTAACCAATTAACAAAGTTCCAACACTTAACAACAGTAAAGTAACTACCATAGCATACAAAACGTAACCTATTCAAACTTGTCAAGCATATCTCTAAATATCAGCTTTAAATTTTAAACATTAACATGGTAAATGATTTAACAAATATTTATCATCACCGTCCCTAATTATCATACTGATCACGAATATATGCTAACGTAACAAAGTTTTCACATTAATAAAGCTACATAGCATCACCTGTGAACTAAGAATATAAATGCACAACGACAAAAGTAAACATCTTAAGCAATGAATAAACCTGCTTAACATTTTACAAAGTTCCACACTTAACAACAAGTAAAAAAAAAAAAAAAAAGGTACTTTACAATAAAAAAGCCCAAATAATCCAAAAAAAAACCGTTTTTAAATCTATTCACACTTTGTCAAGCATATCTTCATAACATATCAATGTTGATTTACATCAACATGGTAAATCATTTAACAAAAATTTATCATAACCTTGTCCAATTATCATACAGACCACGGATTAATATGCCTAACGTAACAAAGTTTTTTTATCTTAACATAGTAATATTTAACAGAAAAATTTATCATAACCTTACCTAGCTATCCATAATTCCCAGCGACTAATTGCAAACATAACTGGTGTGAAGTACCAAAAATACAAAACTTAGTTCTTTTGAATAAATTAATCTTTCAATAATTTTTCATCCTTTACTGATCCTAAAACAGTAATCAGTAAATCAGTAAATCAAACCCCCGCCCTCTCAACCCTCCCCTTCCTCCCACCATACCATGATCTATTGATCTATTGATCTATTGATCTATTGATCTATTGATCTATTGATCTATTGATTAAGGTCACATTTCAAGTATCATTTCTGATAAATATAGCATAAAATAAGTTCTTTATATACTAACCAAGGAATATATGCTAACGTAATAAAGTTTTCACATTAATAAAGTTAACATAGCATAACCTGAACTAAGCATAACCTGAACTAACTAATTTTCAAGCATATCTCTAGCATTTCAATGTTAATTTTACATTAACATGGTAAGTTTAACAAAAATTTATCATAACCATGTCTAATTATCCTACTAATACTGACCAACGAATATAATGCTAGTAACAAAGTTTTTTAACATTACTCGTAATAGTTAAAAAAATTCATCATATACCTAACCAACTATCATAATCCCCAACGAATAATTGCAAACATAGCAAAGTTTTATCCAATCATAACATAAAAATAACAAAGTTTTATCCAAACATAACAAAAATAAGTTCTTTGAATAAAATATCATAGTAAAGTGTAATAGTTTACTGATTTTAAAACCGTAAATCAATAAATCAGTAAATCAACCACTCCACCCGCCCCTCCTTCCCTCCCCACCCCTTCCATGATCTATTGATTCAAGTCATATTTCGAGTATCATTTTGGATAAGCATAAATTAAAAATAAGTTCTTTATATATTGCTATGACAATGTGAAATTAACACTGATTTGCTAGAGAAATGATAAGTTTCGTAAGATATTACTGTGTTAACTGGCGATGATGTGTCAAAAACGTGGGCTTAGGTTTAGTTTTTGCTGATTAATGTTAGGTTTGACTGAGAATTTTTCTAATTTCTACTTTTTTTCATAGTTCAAAATGATGTTATATTTGATATGCAAGACACCTTCATGAAGGTGGTATCAATTCATAGTTCAAGATGAACGTGTTTTTGATAGTTTTAACAGTTTGTTAAGGAATTTTGTTAGTCAACACTGCTTTAGTTGCTGATGATATAATTGAAAAGCAGAGATAGGTTGAGAACTTATTCATATTTCCAAATGTTAATGTCTTATTCATAGTTCCAAATGTTAGTGACTTTTGTAGGTTTTCACCCATTGTAAGTGTTAGATTTGTGTTGTTAAGTATGGAACTTTGTTAATGTTGGCAGTTTATTCGTACGTAAGGTATCTTAGGTTTGTCGCTGCAAATTATATTCTTAGTTCAGGTTAGCTTTATTAGCTTTATTGAGGTAAAAACTTTGTTACGTTAGCATATATTCGTTGGTCAGTATTTAAAGAATTTATTTTTATGGTATGTTTATCCAAAATTATAATCGACATATGACTTGAATCGATAGGTCAATAGATCAATAGATCATGGAAGGGTGGGAGAAGAGGGTGGGGGAAAGGAGGGTGGGTGGTTTATTTTACTGATTTACTGATTTACTGCTTTAGGATCAGTAAACTATTACACTTTACTATGATATTTTATTCAAAGAACTTATTTTTGTTATGTTTGGATAAAACTTTGTTATGTTTTGTTTTTATTGTCTAAATTTGCTTCATATTATTGTGTTGTTGTTGTTGTTGCTGTTAGGCTAGATTAAATGGACTTTCGAACTGATTTGGCTCGTTCATGTGTTGTATTCTTGCTTACTTTCTTCTGATTGGTTGAAAGTAAGAACCTCATTACATTTGGGGACTGTTTATACACTTAAGTTTCAACAGTAGGACATTTTTCGCTGTGTTAATACAATGACGTCTCACCCGACCTCTAAACTTGTTGGTGATATCTTTACGAGGACCTTCGTTATTCCCAACGATGTGTCATTTATATTTATTCGTAAACCAAATAGAGTCCAATATATTGCTTGTATTCCAATCGGAGGTGCAAATAAAGACCCTTATTCATTTCTGTTGAAGAATTCATCAAGATTATTGATATCACAGGAACATGGGTAATGGCTAAGTATGTGTCATCTGATGCATCGACTCGTAGTGAAATATCTAGCCGTGGAGACAGTGTGAAAGGTTCTAATAGAATAGATGTTGTTTTCTCGTCGTGTGACAATATTAAAAGCCTTGATATACGCAACTATTGGTAGCCCATCGATAATGTCTAATTCAGGCGTACATGTATAGGGTTCACAGTTCGAATATCTGAAAATATTACAGCTTTGATTAAAATGAAAAACGAATTAACATCGCATTTTGGACGATGTTTGACTACTTGAGGACTTAATACATATAGCTCAATGAAGAATAATCAACGATATTTACGCTGAAACATGTGGTTTACCGTATAATGAGGTATACAGGAGTATGCTAATAAATAGGAACATGGATAAGTTTACTTCTGCAGAATCCTATATCCTTTGTTTAGATGAATTAATATATTTAAAATAAACTTATGTGATTTTATGTATTTATATAACGCTCTTTTAGTTGAAAATTATTTATTATAAAAATGAAAAACTTGTTTTTATTTCCCCTATGTTCGCTTTGCTAAGTTTGTTAATGATAGCTGTTTATTCGTAATGGCTGTTTTGTTGTTTAAGTAGTTATGTTCATAGTTTAGCTTTACAGAGGATAAAACTTTGCTATGTTTGCATTTATGAGTTAGGTATTATGATGATTAGGTAAGGTTATGGTAAATTTTGTTAAATATTACTATGTTAATGTAAAAACGTTTTGTTGCATTAGCCTTATATTCGTTGGTCAGTAGAAAAAGAGAATTAATTATGAATAAATTTTTGTTAAATATTACGCAGTTGATGTAAAAAATTTAACATTGATAAGTTAGAGAATGCTTGACAAAGTGTGAATAGGATACTTGTTGCTATGTTAGTTACTTTACTGTACAGTGTTAAGTATTGTAACTTTGTTAATGTTAGCAGTTTATTCGTGCTTAAGGTGTGTTGGGTTTGTTGTTGTTGGGGGCTATGTTCTTAGTTTCAGGTGATGCTAATGTTAGCTTTACTAATGTGAAAACTTTGTTACGTTAGCAATATAATTGTTGTCAGTATGATGTAAGAACTTGTTTTTTGTTTATGTTATCCAAAATGATACTCGAAATGTGACTTGAAACAATAGATCAATTGATCATGGGAAGGTGGGATGAGAAGAGGAGGGTAGGGGAGGATGATTTGATTTACTGATTTACCGCTTTAGATGATGTATAAACGCTAATTTTTTAAGTTATAAACAAAAAAAAAGAATAAAAATTTTGGCAACATATATATTTCTAAACAAATAAAATAAAAATAAATGAAAGTTTTTGTGCAATGTTATACAAAATATGACTTGAATCAATAGATCATGGGTTGGGTGAGGAGTGTGGAGTGGGTGGTTTGATTTACTGATTTCCTGATTTACTGCTCTAGGGTATGTAAAAACGCAAATATTTTGCGTTATAAACATAAAAAGAATAAAAAATTTAGTAAAAATATTTATTTTTTAAACAAATAAAATAAAAAATAAATAAAAGTTTTGTGTTATGTTATACAAAATATGACTTGAATCAATAGAACAATAGATCAATAGATCCTGGGTGGGGTGGGTGGGAAGGGTGGTGTGGGGTGGTTTGATTTACTGATTTACTGATTTACTGCTTTAGGGTGTGTAAAACTTAAAAAGTTTTATACAAAATATGCCTTGAATCGAAAGATCAATAAATCAATATATCATGGATGGGCAGGAGGATGCTAGAGAGGGTGGTTTAATTTACTGATTTACTGCTTTAGGGTATGTAAAACATAAAAAAATTTTTGCTAAAAATATAAAAGTTTACTCATAAAGCTAAATAATATAAATTTTATTAAAAGAAAACAGAACACGTTTGCGGGCTGGATACGGTTTCGCGCTGGATCGCGCCTGCGGGGACGCTCGTGCGCCGGTTTCGCCCCGGTTTCGCGCAGGGGCGGGCAGGCAGGCAGATGGGACACTCCTCGTAGGGGTCCTCAAACACACAAACCGTCATATTCGATATCTACAGACAGACCCGATAACACCAACATTGTAGTTTACTTTCTAAGCATCGCACCGGAGCTAACACCGGGGCCATTGCCAACTCCTACTCATCAGACTCAGACTCATTTCTCCTTCTTCTATGTACTCTCCCAATTTCATCCATCCTATTCTATACAATCTGTACTTTTCTTCGGAGGACCCCCTAGAGGGGGATCCCAGATACCCTTTACGAACTTATAACCATCATATTCAAGATCTACGGGTTCGATAACATATATAAGGATTCAAATTATGTATAATTAACAAATATTTACTAACTAGGCACCTCACCTGAGCCAGCACCGGTGCAGGATCCGAATCCGAATCCGGATCCGAATCCTACTTACTCCTATTCCTCTCTATACTATCTTCCAAATTTACACCTTCACTTTTGAAGACACTTTCCTATTTTTAGGAATAGCAGGCACCCCTGCGAGGGGTGCACGGACACAAAGAACTCGGTATACGACGAAGTGTCTAATACCATAGAATAGGAGATACAATACCAATTATTTGAGGCGATACATATCTCTAACACTCCCTAATGGGGTATCCGAGGACTTTTTGGATATAGGTGGTTTCTCAACTGGGTATCCGACTACTGCATTGCACCACACCCGGGCAACACCGATCACGAGCAACACACGAACGCGAGCACGCACCCGCACGCACCGGCCGACACCAGGCACTAGTTCGCTAGAATTTTGATGAGTGCACCGCACAAAACGCCAAAATGCGCCATTTACCGGGACGCACCGACGCACCGCACCGCACCCGCACGTGCACGCAACACTACCTCTGAGCCAAAAATCAGAGCATCACTTGCACCGCATCCAGTGCGTCGTCCAACCTTAGTATATATATATGTGGGTATTAATCATAACTATATATAATATTAGGCGGATCTTAATATATATAATATATATATTTATATATATATATATATATATAGTATATATATGTTATATATATATATATATATAGTATACTATATATTAATATATATATATTATATATATATATATATATCTATATATAAGTATATAATATAATATATATATATGATATATATATATATATTATAATATATATAGTATATATATATATATATACTTAACTTTATGTCCCAAAAGTAAGTTTGCTGAATATCCCATGAACGACTGAGTATTGTAGCTCCTCCGTG
>JABUQX010038908.1:80000-83286 GCA_015478945.1 Trachelipus rathkii
GAAGCAGTCTCGTAGAAAGGAAGTGAGCTCTTTTCGCTGTTTTGTGAAGATATGTTCGCAAAATGTTAACTTAATATATAAATCAAATTTAGGTACTGTGTAAAGTCATGGACTAAAACGTGTAAAAAGATTAATAACAGAAAATCTTTCATATACTTGTAACTAATTAATGGAAAGTTAATTACTTTTGAAGAAATTAGAGTAACAGCCAATAATCAGTATGCATAGGTTGGAAAGTGAACTAAGGGGATAACCTCTGTAGTAATAAAATTTTATATACTATGACTTATCTAAGAGGTATGTGGCTGAAGAAAACTCAATCACTAAGCTGTAAAGGTTTTTTTCGGTAGACTGTAAAAAATTTGAATTTTTTTTAATTAATATTGTCCACAAATGGTAAAGTAGCCCCGCCCCCCCTGGGCGCCCCAGCCACTTACCGTCTCTTCTCTTGTAAAGTTTAATATTATTCCTGAGTTGGAATTTAGGTAGTCAAAAACAAGGTAGAATTAGCTTTATCTTTTTTGGTTTTTTTGAGAAGTAAAAAAAGTATCGTCCATAAACCTTGTTGTAATGGCTGGCTCTGAAGGATGAGGTGACAATTTTGTAGCCAGACTCTTTCGAAATGATTGAGGTATGAATTAGCCAAGGTCGCGCTAGGGGGAGATCCCATTGCCAGAGAAATAGGTTTGTTGATAAAAAAGTATTATTACAAAAAGAAATAGGTTATCTATCAGTAGCGCAATTGTAAGTAAGGTTTTAAATTCAGATCTATTAAAACCATTAAAAACTAGAGTTTGAGGTCGGAGGAAAGTTCAATCGAGGGAAACTTCTATAGCCATCATTACAGGGATATTGTGTATAATAAAGGCCGTCACATCGAAACTCGACATGAAAAAACTATTCACCCGTTGATATTTAATAACCAATTCTTAAAACTGTACGAATTTTTTTACTATAAATTCATTATTGTCACAAGTGGAAGCAGAAATTTTGCTAATTTATAATATGGGTTTTGTAAAAGCCGCTCAAAAATGGGTCTTAAATAGGATATATTAATATTATAACTAGTATATATATATATATATAATGTATATATATATTATAATGTATATATATATATATTAGCAATATTATATATATATATTATAATATAAATATATATAAAAATATATATATATATATATATTATATAATATATATATATATATAATATATTATATATATATATATATATATTATATTATATTATAATATATATATAATAATATATATATATATATATATATTATTATATATATAGATGTATATTTAAATATAGATATATATGTATTTGCATATATGATATACCTTATATAATATATACTATATATATATATATTATATATATAGTATATATATATTAATATAATATATATATATAATATATACTATATATATATTGGCATATAGTATATATATATATATACTATAACGTAAGTAATAGCTATTTTATATATATATATATAGTAATATATATATATATATATATATATATATATATATATTATATTACTATAAATATATATAATTATATATATACTTATATTATATATATAATATATATATTAATATTATATATGTATATATATATATATATATAGTTATATTATAAATATTATATATATTATATATACATATATATATAGTATATATATATAATATATATATATATATTATATATTATATATATATATATATATATATAATCTATATATATATATATATATAGATATTATATATATAAATATATATATAATATACAAGTATATTATGATAAATATATATATATATATATATAATATATATTATATATATATATATATAATATAGTTATATATATATATATATATAAACTAATATATAGTATAATATATATCTATATATATAATAATATATATATATAATATATAATATATATATTATATATATATATAATATATATATATCATTTTTATAGCATATTATAGAGTATATATTATAATGCCCTATATATATATAGTTAGTATATATATTATAATATACTTATATTATTAATATTATTATATACTTGATATATATATATAGTATTATATATATATAGTATATATATAATATATAAATATTATATATATATATATATATAGTATATATATATATATATTATAATATATATATATATATATATATACTACTACTATAATATAATATAATTATAAATATATATATATATTATATTATACATATATATACTCATATATATAAATTATAATATTATATATATATATATATATACTATATATTATAATATATATATTATCTATATATATAATATATATATATATAGTATAGATATAATGGGGATGCGATATGAAGTGAGGGGTGTGAGAGGGTAAACGAGATGGGATTAGAGGATTTGTTCTGATGTATAGTGGGTTGAGAGAAGGAATAAAAGCATGGTGTCGAAATTATAGTGGGACCAAGACTATCACCATGTATACAGAGAGTAAAAATTTATAAATGAGAGGTTTGGCACCACTGTTTTAGTACTGATAAAATATAGAATATACCAGATATATGCACAACAACAGGGGCACTCAGATGGAAAAAAACTAGATTTTATGGAGAAATTGATGAGGAGAGGTTGGGGATGGAAAGGAGGGGAGAGTGAGTATGATGGGAGAATTCAACGCTAGAGTAGGAAAGAAAAGAGAGATGGAGAGAGTATTGGGACCTTTGGAAGAGGAACATAGAAGTATTTTTAGGGAGAGGCGTTGATCGATTTTTGTGCTGAGAAACGACCTAAAAATGATAAGGATCACGTTTTCAAGCATAGAGACGTCTCATCTTTTACGAGGTATTAGGATGGAATCAGGTAACTCACAATTCAATCAAAATCGCGTGATAGATATGATCTCACTAGTCTACGATAAACAGGATGGTAAGAATGTAAAGGTGACCGGGAGTGTCCTTGGATGCGCACGGGATCAATAGCTGGTGCGTGGCGGAACATGTGGACATAAGAAGGGGGCGGGAGAGTAATGAGTCAGAAGAGGACAGTTATACAGAGTGGAGACAGCTTGGCAGAACAAGAACGAGACGAAATTATGAACGGAAATGCAGGAAACCTAAGGAATGGAGAAGAAAACGAAGTTGCAGGATTTTATCAAGGAAGTGGCAGAGAAATCTCTTGTAAAGAGATGGGTAGGAAGATACTAGGAAGAGACTATAGCCAATTGGTTAAACGAAAGAAAGATGAAAAAGCATATGT
>JABUQX010038909.1:0-2500 GCA_015478945.1 Trachelipus rathkii
TAGTGTATTAATTATCTGTGCTGATATTCTCTAGATTCCAAGTTTAGAGGCTAGTTGAGTTCTTTAGAACAAAATTTAACGGTTTGATGTATGCCGGGTCGAATCGAAATTATTGTTTTTGAAAATTCGTTATTTGGTAATAAGTGCAGATATAATATCAAAATGTCTACGAGATGGTATGTAAAAATATGACTATTTAAAATGATTTGTTTAAATATCTAGGCCTATATAAAACATGAAAATTTTTTTTATCTTGTGTCTTGGTTGGTATTTCAATTTTTTTCAGGAGCCAGTTGGGGAAACATCAATTTTTATGTATGCCAATTTAAGGATCACCAGTACAGATCTTTTCAATAATCCATCAAAGAATTAAAATATTTTAAGAAAAACATTTAAAATATTATTTTGGGAAAGCAGGTTAATAAAAATAACAAAAATGTTAGTTGTTTTAGTTTATGGGAAATTAGGAACAATATTTCATTAATTTTTAATAATTGAAAAAGTTGGCCCTAATCAATTAGCATTTACCTTTAGAAAAGAATTAAAAAGAACATAAGAAGTCACATGAGCCTTTAGACTGCCGCACCAACAGACCAATCACCAAACAACACGTTCATGCCAATTCACAAAGCACCTTAGAGCTTGTCAATAACTTACATAATATTCACAAAGTCTAAAATTTCCTCATACAAATCCACAAAGCACCCTAGGGCTTGTCAATAGCTTATATAGCATATACAAAGTCTGCAACTAAAAAAATAAGTATATCTAAAGTACATGCTAACCATACTACAAGTTTTAATAACTTTATAGTAACATGCAGATAACTGCAACAATATATAAACTAAAAATCGCAATCCGCTTAGATCAAAATATATTATATGATACCCATATCATCCATATACCTATCCAATTCTTAAATGTTGCAATCGAGTCGCACTCAACAACCTCCTGTGGCAAACCATTACAAATTTAACAACCCTATTGCTGAAGGAATGCTTTCTTATATCAAGATGGTATGCTTTCTTAATTTTCTTATTGCCCAATGAGTTAATATTACCGTCCGTGGTCTTTATGAAGAATTTATTGGTCTCTGAATTAATCATTAGAGTTAAATATTTTGACCTTGTATCAGTCCCCTCTGAGAAATTGCCTTTCTCTATATTCCATTCCTAAGTCCTTAATGTATCTAATTCTTTTTCTAAATCATACATAGAAAATCATCCTTTGTTGATTCTAGGCCTTATTTCATGAATTATGTCTTTTCTTAAATATAGGACCCAAACTTGTGCACAAGACTCTAATACTGGTTTACATAGCTATTATACAAGTTTACTTATAACTTCCTTGCTCTTGTAAATAACATTGCAATTTATTATGCCCAGCATCTTATTAGCTTTATACCTTGCTTTCAAACAATGATTAGCTACTTTCAAATTACTGCTTATAATCACACCTAAATCTTTTTCTTGATTCACAGACTCAAGCCAATCCCCATTCATATCGTAGTTAAAACTTTTATTTGAGTAACCTAGGTGAAGAACCTTACACTTTTTACTATTAAAATTAACTTAAATCAACTAAGTAGTTTTTCAAGATCATATCGAATCTTTATACATTCTTCACTATTCCTAACTGAGGTAGTCACTATGGTTTCGTTTGCAAACTTAGAAACCTTGCATTTAGGCCCCTGGTCTATATCATTTATATGTGAAGAACAATGGTGGCCCTAGCACTGAACCCTGTGGAACACCACTCTTCACTATTTCCCATGATGACTTATTACCATTTAGTCGTACATACTGTTTTCTATTCCACAACCACTCTTTAATCCAACCATATACCACTTCACCTCACCTATACCACATTGCAATAATTTCATCAGCTTTATGTGGGAAACCTTATCAAAACCTTTGCTATAGTCTAAAACTCTAAATATATAATATCAATTGAATATCCTCGGTCAATGTAGTCAGTACCGTAATGTGTGTCATAAATTTTAAAAGGTTTGTCTGATATGACCTACCCTTTCTGAAAACATGCTGGGAGTCGTACAATACCTTGTTATCTTTCAAATATTTCTCTATATGACATTTCAGTAACTTTTCCACAACCTTACAACCAGAGGTATTATGTTAAGCTAACTGGCCTAAAAAAAATTTTTGAATTCGACCTGCCGTTCCGTGTAGCCGTTAAGTAACTTTGTTCTATATATATATATATATATATATATATATATATATATATATATATATATATATATATTATATATATATATATATAAATATATATATATATATATATATATATATATATATATATATACTTAACAAATATTAATAATTCGAAATATTTACACAGGAAAAATATAATTCAATAATTAATATACACTTATTTGCTTTTTGTTTCTACCTTAATTTTACGGTTTCACTTCATTGTTTTTATGTTACAATGTTATATATAAAAAATACAGTATATTAATTAGTTATCTTGTTGATTG
>JABUQX010038909.1:5000-10000 GCA_015478945.1 Trachelipus rathkii
ACACGCCAATTTCAACTTAACAAGATGCTAGGATTCCCAAGGCCGTGAAGCGAACCTTGAATAATTTTCCTTTGAAGATGAATTGAGTTTAATCTTATTTAAGCATATTTTTTCTTAAAAAGAATTTGAATGAGTATTTATTTTTTGCATTTATAAATTTATTTTTTGTATTTATAAATTAAATTTAGTTTTAGTAACATAATTTAAATTTTAAAATTCTACATAAAACACTTGAAATGGAAATTAGACTTGTTCCACGAATATCTCAATTTAAACACAATCGTGGTTTAAATCCTGATACAGCGAGATTTTCAGAAAATACAGCAAAAATCTCTATGAATCCTGATTTCAGCTGACATATATAAACAAACGTTAATATATAATATCTAATTTAATAAATTAATCAATTAATTAATTTAACCAACCAATTAGTTTAATATAACCAATATAAAAAAACTATGTGGAAAGATAAAACAAAACATATGTTACTAAGAAGATATTTAAAAGACTTTGTCGACAACCATGGTTAAAATTATTGGAATATTTGAAAATTCGAGGGAATTAAAAGAGCAAATTCGGTAATATTTTCATTATTTAAGGATAATTTACTATCAAAAACTGCTATAAAATGGCACCCAATAAATATTGTGCAAACAATATTTGTATAAGTAGGTTGATAAAATGTTTTGATTTAAAAACCTAACTCTTCAAAGTTTGTTTCCATCAAGTAATTTATGCCATTAAAGATTGCTTACCACGTAATGAAAACATTATCATTTGATTTCTTTACAATATATGAAACAGGAAAACAATGTAAATAACATAAATATTTGGCCCAATCTTTTTATTTTTAAAGTCATTACTCCCAAACCGGATCATGTATATTATTCGTGACCGAGTTTTATCCATATCGATTGCATGGATCCGAACACATTTTTATTTGATAAAAGTCAAAATAAAGCTGTATTGTGATAAAAGTCAAAATAAAACTATTATAACACAAGAGCTTCACACTTTTAAAAATATTAAAAAAAGTTTAAATCTATGTAACCTAACGTAACTTAACATAACCTTATTTAACCTAACCAAACTTATATTAATGTATAATTTATTTACTTTCCATTGTTTTAATAAACAAATTCACAACTAAACATGCTGTAATAAAGTTATATAAATTTAGAGAAAAAAGTTCAAACTTTTTTCGCTATGCGCTCTGTTGTACATTTTGTTCGATAACGTAAATAATGAAAAAAAATTGACTTCGGCTACATTAGGAACAGATAATGGACGGGAACCTACAAACCTTCCTTGTCCATTGTAAAAAATAAAATAAAAAAAAATCTGCCCGTATTCTGTCAACATTTGTTTTGTTACATTGTTTGGTAAATAATAGTTTACAATAAGGGTCTCTAAACATTTTTATAAAAATCAGAGAATAAACTCTAAAAAAAAAAAGAGTAATGAAGAATAAAAAAAAGTAAATGATTGGTCTCTTAAAGGAAAAAGTTACAACCTCTCAAAGTTTCGAATTTTCCCATAAGGTTTTCTTATATATATATATATATTATATATATATATAATAATATATAATATAAATATATATATATTATATAATATATATATATATATATATATATATATATATATATATATATATATATATATATATATATATATATATATAAAAAAATTTTGAACGGGCCTCGAGGTCGGTTTAGGACCATCCTAGTTCAGGTTACAATAAGATTTGCTAAGTATATAGAGTATACACAGTATACTTAACAATACATATAACCTAAACTGGTTGGGTCATAAACCGAGAGCTAACCTGTATGGATCGATGATGCCGTAAACCTAGACCTAACCTAGATGGATTTACAATGCCGTAAACATAGATAAGAGTTCTGGCAACCATGGCTATGCTACTACTTCTTTTATAGTCTTCCCTTGTGAATATTTTGTAAATTACGATAAAAAGAAATTTCGGTCACTTTTTTTTTTATAAGAAAAGTCTATTTGATATTTTTAAACTTTGAGAGGCTGTGACTTTTTTTTCTAAAGAGACCGATCATTTATTTTTTTATTATTATTATTATTATTCATTAATATCTTTTAGAGTCTATCTATGCTTTGATTGTTATAAAAATCTGTTTAGATGTCCTTATTGTAAACAATTACTCATTTTTTTGTAAGCACGAGAATTAGCAACCACAGTATGTAGCAACCTTACGTAATTAAGAAAATTGGTTAATAAGGTTTGGTAAACATTCCTTACTATTTTCTGCTAAATTTGCAAATGTAGCGTAAACTTAAGCATTTGTTACCGTTTGTAAGCACAAATGACATAATGGAAAACGCTTTTATATATACTGTATATATCCCTCTTAAATGGATTTTGTAGAGACAAAACGTTTGGCATAGAAATGTAAACTATAAAGAAAAGCCGTTTTCGTTTTTGCATTTGTGCTTACTAAACGTAAGAAATGCTCGAGTTTGCTTTTGTTTTTGTCAAACTTGGCGCAAAATCGTGAAAAATACTTACCAAACGTAAGGAATTTCCTTAATTCTGTAAGGTTGCTATTTCCCGTGCTTGCCGAATTTAAGCACGTTCTTACGAATAAATTAAGCAAACAAGATGGCGGCGTGGTAGGTCCATTTGGTTTGATGAATGTTTTATTCAATAAAATTAGCTTTACATCTAATTTCTTCCAAATCGATAAACTCTATCACAATAGTTGATCAATTATCTGTAATATAAACTATTTGTAATTTTTTTATTTCTGTTTATTCTAAAACCACGTGGTCCATCACAACAGCTGATTTCAAATGTTTGTAAACAAAAGTAACTTTTATGAGAAATCGCTTTCGTTTATGCACGAAATTCGTGCTAAAACTGCGTAAGCATTTCTTATCAAGCGTAAGCACGAATGACGAAAACGGTCTAATTTTTGAGGTTCTGTAGCTACCTCAGGCTTCTGACAACACTGATATCATAGTGTATTAATTATCTGTGCTGATATTCTCTAGATTCCAAGTCTAGAGGCTAGTTGAGTTCTTTAAAACAAAATTTAACGGTTTGATGTATGCCGGGTCGAATCGAAATTATTGTTTTTGAAAATTCGTTATTTGGTAATAAGTGCAGATATAATATCAAAATGTCTACGAGATGGTATGTAAAAATATGACTATTTAAAATGATTTGTTTAAATATCTAGGCCTATATAAAACATGAAAATTTTTTTTATCTTGTGTCTTGGTTGGTATTTCAATTTTTTTCAGGAGCCAGTTGGGGAAACATCAATTTTTATGTATGCCAATTTAAGGATCACCAGTACAGATCTTTTCAATAATCCATCAAAGAATTAAAATATTTTAAGAAAAACATTTAAAATATTATTTTGGGAAAGCAGGTTAATAAAAATAACAAAAATGTTAGTTGTTTTAGTTTATGGGAAATTAGGAACAATATTTCATTAATTTTTAATAATTGAAAAAGTTGGCCCTAATCAATTAGCATTTACCTTAGAACAGAAATAAAAAGACAGTAAGAAGTCACATGAGCCTGTCGAGACTGTCCCGGTCAAGCCAACAGAACCAATCACCAAACAACATGTTCATGCCAATTCACAAAGCACCTTAGAGCTTGTCAATAACTTACATAATATTCACAAAGTCTAAAATACTCTCATGCAAATCCACAAACACCTAGGGCTTGTCAAAACTAAATTAATAAAAAATCTGCAAATAAAAAAAGTATATCTAAAGTACATGCTAACCATACTACAAGTTTTAATAACTTTATAGTAACATGCAGATTAACCTTAACAACTACTGTAACTAAAAATCTGCCAATCTCGCTTAGTCAAAATATATTATATGATACCCATATCATCCATATACCTATCCAATTCTTAAATGTTGCAATCGAGTCGCACTTAACAACCTCCTGTGGCAAACCATTACAAATTTAACAACCCTATTGCTGAAGGAATGCTTTCTTATATCAAGATGGCATGCTTTCTTAATTTTCTTATGCCCCCTGGTCTCCCATCCGTGCTCTACTATGAAGAATTTATTGGTCTCTGAATTATCAATAGATGTAAATATTTTGTAGACTTGTATCATGTCCCCTCTGAGAAATTGCCTTTCTACAGAAAACATTCCTAACTCCTTCAGCCTCTCCCCATAGCTCACCTTCAAACCCAGAAATCATCCTTGTTGATCTACGTTGCACTCTCTCTAGCATATTTAAGTCTTTAAATTAGGGACCCAAACTTGTGCACAAGACTCTAATACTGGTTTAACATAGCTATTATACAGTTTACTTATAACTTCCTTGCTCTTGTAAATAACATTGCAATTTATTATGCCCAGCATCTTATTACCTTTATTCCTTGCTTCCAAACACTGATTAGCTACTTTCAAATTACTGCTTATAATCACACCTAAATCTTTTTCTTGATTCACAGACTCAAGCCAATCCCCATTCATAGCGTAGTTAAAACTTTTATTTGAGTAAAATAGGTTAAGAACCTTACACTTTTTACTATTAAAATTCATCTGCCCACCCAAGAAGTTTATCAAGATCATATCGAATCTTTATACATTCTTCACTATTCCTAACTGAGGTAGTCACTTTGGTATCGTTTGCAAACTTAGAAACCTTGCATTTAGGTCCCTGGTCTATATCATTTATATGTGAGGAACAATGGTGGCCCTAGCACTGAACCCTGTGGAACACCACTCTTCACTATTTCCCATGATGACTTAATGCCATTTAGTTGTACACACTGTTTTCTATTCCACAACCACTCCTTAATCCAACCATATACCACTTCACCTATACCACATTGCAATAATTTCATCAGCTTTATGTGGGGAACCTTATCAAAAGCTTTGCTATAGTCTAAAACTCTAAATATATAATATCAATTGAATATCCTCGGTCAATGTAGTCAGTACCGTACGGTATGTCATAAATTCTAAAAGATTTGTCTGAC
>JABUQX010038909.1:12500-15000 GCA_015478945.1 Trachelipus rathkii
ATATATGTATAACCAATCGAATGAATAACATAACAATATGTATATATATGTATCTTTTTATATATTTGCTATATATATATATATATATCTATATTAACCTTATATGTATATATATATCAACATATATATATATATATATATATATGTATATATATATATATATATATAATAACAAATAACAATATATATATATATATATGTATATATATATATATTATTAATAACTATAACAATAACACTTATATATATATATATATATAACTGCTCTTAACAATAATATATATATATACTATATTATTTTATATATATATATATATATATATATATATACTGCTGCTCTTTAGCTGAAAATATAACCTTATATATATATATATAATATATATATATATATTATATATATATATATATATATACTTTATATATATATATATATATATATATATATATATACTATATATATATATTTTATATATATATATATATATATATATATATATATATATATATATATATATATATATATCTGCTCTTGTGCTCTACACACAAAAACAAACAAAACTCAAAAAACTACCTTTTAACGTGCTTTATCTACGCATGGGGTAACACGGGGGACCACGGGAAATCGAACTTTAAGGCCGGCTCTATCGTAGACCAGCGCCACCAACGTGTTAGCAGTCAGTTTTAATTCTTACCCCCAGGTAGATGCAAAGCCCAACTTGTTACGCAGAGGATTATGGCGTCTCGTATGAGAGGCGGTATTTCAACCTCCCCTGCGCCACGGTGATTCATATAACCTTAACCTTAGCCTTATATATATATATATATATATATATATATATACTTAACTTAACATATGTACTACTACTTATACTATATATATATATAACCTTATATATATATATGCTATATATATAATATATATATATATATATATATACCGCATATATATATATACTATATGCTGTATATGGTGATATTTGGTTTAAAACCACAACTATCATCGATCCATATCTCAAAAACTACAACGGCTACCGGGAAAAATACATTGTTGTTGCGGAATCCTGGCAAAATTTTTATTGCGGAAACTGTAAAAGATCCATATCTCAAAAACACAATAGCTACAGCGAAAAGGAATACATTTTTGGAATCCTTGTAAAATTTTAGTTAGGAAAATGTAAAAAATAAATAAATAAATAAATAAATAAAATAAATATTGGCTTTTTTTTTTTAGAGGAGAGAAGACAATATATATATATATATATATTATTTGTAAAGGTATTACACGGCAATGTAGGGGGCTCGAGCCGACGGGGAACACAGGGGGGGACGTTTTTCATACCCCGTCGGACGAACCCCCGCGACACCCAAATACCAAAGGCCGGGGGTTTCGAGGGCCTCTCCCAGGCCTTGGTTGGAAGACCGGCTCGGTGCGGTATACCCTTGGGGTATTCTTTAGTAAAAAAAAAAAGCAAAATTTAATAGAAAGTCTATTTATTTTAACGAGTAACCAATAAAAGGTCTCTAAATAGGCTCTCTAATCATATTACTATAATTATTAACAATAATATTTTTTATTTTTTTATTTTTTTTACATTTTCCTATCTAAAATTTTACCAGGATTCCAAAAATGTATTCATTTTCGCTGTAGCTATTGTAGTTTTTGAGATATATATTTTTAAAAAAAAATTTTTATTTTTTTTATTTTTACATTTTCCGCACTAAAATTGGACCAGCATTCCAGCAATGTATTCCTTTTCCCTGTAGCTATTTAGTTTTTGAGATATGAGTTGTGGCTTTTAAATATTGATACCATAAGATATTTGAAGCATTATATTTTCCAATAAAGAAAAGTTAGGAACTTTTTGTGCTAAAAACCCATGCTAGGACCAAATCTGATACAACATCAATGACACAGCATTTGGCGATAATTATTGCAGGTAAATTTAAATCAAAGTTGCTTGAAACCAGCGAAACCGCTCAAAAAGAACATACTTGCTACGAAAGATAATAAATATCTTAAAGGGAAAATGGAAACAATTGGAATGAATAAAAAACTTCTTACATACAAAGTAAGTGATAATTTGTTAAGGACATTTAAAACAAAGTGAAATAGAAAAGTCTAGGTAGCATCGAAATAAAATTTAAATTTTTTTATTAAACTAATAACTTTTAATTATGCTTTACAAACTTTAGTTACACAAGTCAAATTTAAAAGGAAATAAATTGCCATAGCCTAATTTGTACGCTTAGTGTGAAGTGAAAAAACAAAATATATCAATTCTTTTTTATTTTTTCCATTATATTTAAAAAAAAATTTTCTATGATTCGTATATTTTTCAAAATGATTAGTATCGTTTTCGTAGTGCGACACACGTTCTAGACATTTACCTATATATATATATATACATATATATATATATATATATATATATATATATATATATATATATATAATATATATACATATATATATATATATATATATATATATATATATATA
>JABUQX010038909.1:20000-65000 GCA_015478945.1 Trachelipus rathkii
GTTACATTGTTTGGTAAATAATAGTTTACAATAAGGGCCTCTAAACAGATTTTTATAAAAATCAGAGAATAGACTCTAAAAAAAAAAAAAGTAATGAAGAATAAAAAAAATTAAATGATCGGTCTCTTTAGGGAAAAAAGTTACAACCTCTCAAAGTTTTGAATTCTCCTATAGGGTTTTCTTATAATAATAATAAAAGAAAAAAACAAAAACAAAAACTGAACGGGCCTCGATGTCGCTTTAGGACCATCCTAGTTCAGGTTACAATAAGATTTGCTAAGTATACAGAGTATACACAGTATACTTAACAATACATATAACCTGAACTAGTTGGGTCATAAACCGAGAGCTAACCTGTATGAATCGATGATGCCGTAAACCTAGACCTAACCTAGATGAATTTACGATGCCGTAACACCACTCTTCACTATTTCCCATGATGACTTATTGCCATTTAGTTGTACACACTGTTTTCTATTCCACAACCACTCTTTAATCCAACCATTTACCACTTCACCTATACCACATTGCAATAATTTCATCAGCTTTATGTGGGGAACCTTATCAAAAGCTTTGCTATAGTCTAAATCTCTAAATATATAATATCAATTGGATCTCCTGTCAATGTAGTCAGTACCGTAATGTATATCATAAATTCTAAAAGGTTTGTCTGACATGACATACCTTTCTGAAACCATGCTGGGAGTCGTACAATACCTTGTTATCTTTCAAATATTTCTCTATATGACATTTCAGTAACTTTTCCAGAACCTTACAACCAGAGATGTTATGTTAAGCTAACTGGCCTAGAATTTTTTTTTTTGATCCGATCTCCCGTTCCGTGTAGCCGTTAAGTAACTTTGTCCTATATATATATATATATATATATATATATATATATATATATATATATATATATATATATATATATATATATATATATATATAATATATATATATAATATATATATATATATATATATATATATATATATATATATATACTTAACAAATATTAATAATTCGAAATATTTACACAGGAAAAATATAATTCAATAATTAATATACACTTATTTGCTCTTTGTTTCTACCTTAATTTTACGGTTTCACTTCATTGCTTTTATGTTACAATTTTTTATATAATAAAAATATACAGTATATTAATTAGTTACCTTGTTGATTGCCCCGAATGGCTTTCTTTCTTTCAAATTAATCATCTTAATCCTTTCAAATCAACCACAACGTCGATTACTTTGTTTATTTCACTTTCTCAGATATTAGTCTTTCGGTTAAGACAGCTGTGCATCAAATGCTAAAAATTGTCTTTTCAGCTTACTCTTGCTTATCCCTCAGGCATTATATTTAGTTTATCTCCGTCCATTTACCAATTATTCATGTATATTTTAAGTCATTAAAAAATATTCCTAAATTAGAAATTCATTTTAATTACCAGAAATTTTGATGGGAACCGCACCGCATCCGGTCATCGACCAACCCTAGTACTAACCTATGTCTTGCGAAGGAATTAATTTTATATATATACAGTTAAAATTTTATTAAAGGCTACTATCGTTTCACCCATCAAAAACTAGTTCGGTATATTTGGCGCCCGAACAGGGAAAGAATGATCTCTCATTATTAAATTATATAACAATCTAACTATAGAAACTAGTATTTGATTATATTATAATAAAATCTTTTGAAATAAAAATATCTTTGCTATTTTTAGACATCTTTTTAATTCTAAAATATTACATAAAATAATTAAATTTAGCGGTAACAATTAAATTATATATATATATATATATATATATATATATATATATATATATATATATATATATATATATATATATATTTATATATATATGCTATATTAATTTTGTTTAGGTTAGGGTAGGCTAGGCTAGGCTAGGTTAGGTTAGGTTAGGCTAAGTACACTAGATTATTATTGGTTAGGTAACGTTCAGTTAAAAGATATATATATATATATATATATATATATATATATATATATATATATATATATATATATATATATATATATATATATATATATATTTTTATATATACCATATACTCTTACTCTCTTTATCTATAATTTTGAATGGTTTTTGAATTTTTTAATGTAATTTCTTAAAACTGTGATATACTGTGCTAATACCAACTAATATATATTAGATTGTGGTAAAAATATATTTTAAAACAAATAATTAGATAAAACAAATCCTATTCTTAACACGCCAATTTCAACATAACAAGATGCTAGGATTCCCAAGACCGTGAAGCAAACCTTGAATAATTTTCCTTTGAAGATGAATTAAGTTTAATCTTTTTTAAGCATATTTTTTCTTGAAAAGAATTTGAATGAGTATTTATTTTTTGCATTTATAAATTTATTTTTTGTATTTATAAATTAACATTAGTAACTTATAATTTGAATTTAAATTTTAAAATTCTACATAAAACACTTGAAATGGAACATGACTTGTTCCACGAATATCTCAATTTAAACACAATCATGGTTTAAATCCTGATACAGCGAGAGTTTCAGAAAATACAGCAAAAATCTTTATGAATCCTGATTTCAGCTGACGTATATAAACAAACGTTAATATATAATATCTAATTTGATAAATTATTCAATTAATTAATTTAATCAACCAATTAGTTTAATATGATCAATTTAAAGAAAACTATGTGGAGAAAGATAAAATAAAACATATGTTACTAAGAAGATATTTAAAAGACTTTACCTACAACCATGGTTAAAATTATTGGAATATTTGAAAATACGAATGAATTAAAAAAGCAAATTCGTTAATATTTTCATTATTTAAGGATAATTTACTATTAAAAAATGCTATAAAATGGCACCCAATAAATTTTGTGCAAACAATATTTGTGTAAGTAGGTTGATAAAATGTTTTGATTTAAAAGCCTAACTCTTCAAAGTTTGTTTTCATCAAGTAATTTATGGCATTAAAGATTGCTTACCACGTAGTCAAAACATTATCATTTGATTTCTTTACAATATATGAAACAGGAAAACAATGTAAATAACATAAATATTTGGCACAATCTTATTATTTTTAAAGTCATTACTTACAAACCGGATCATGTCTATTATTTGTGACTGAGTTTTATCCATATCGATTGCATGGATCCGAACACATTTTTATTTGATAAAAGTCAAAATAAAGCTGTATTGTGATAAAAGTCTAAATAAAACTATTATAACAAAAGAGCTTCACACCTTTACAAATATTTAAAAAAGTTTAAATCTATGTAACCTAACGTAACTTAACTTAACCTAACTTAACTTAACCTAACCAAACTTATATTAGTGTATAATTTGGTTACTTTCCATTGTTTCAATAAACAAATTCACAACTAAACATGCTGTAATAAAGTTAAATAAATTTAGAGAAAAAAAATCAAACTTTTTTTCGCTATGCGCGTTGTTGTACATTTTGTTCGATAACGTAAATAATGAAAAAAATTTACTTCGGCTACATTAGGAACAGATAATGGACTTGAACTTACAAACCTTCCTTGTGCATTGTAAAAAAATTAAAAAAAAAAAAAAATAAAAATCTGCCCGTATTTTGTCATTTGTTTTGTTACATTGTTTGGTAAATAATAGGGATCTTTCGTGTTTTCTGGACTGTTGAATTTTTCAATGAAAATTTGCAGAATTATAAAACGTTTTCCACTGAATCCAAAAATATAATTCTTTTTCTCGAGAAATTAGTAGAAGTACTTAAAAAAAATTAGGATAAAGTTATGAAAATTGCATAATAAAAGCTGCTTCCTGAACGTTATTATTTTTACCCAATGTCACAAGGAAAGAGAAAAATAAATTTGTATTAAACCAAATTATAAGAAATAAGCTTCACGAAGTTCCGAAAAAATATAAAACAATCTGGTATACATAAAAACGGCTTGATGAAAATATTATTAGTTGCCACGAGGTATGCATATGTGACAGATGTGAATTTTATACTTTTATTGGAAGTAATGTCTCAATACAATTTAAAGTGGATTTCAAAATATCGTTAATGAAGACGATGATATAAAGTTCCAAAATTATAATTTCATACCAACAAGTAAAAAAATGCAAAAGGCATCATGAATTGGTTATGAAGTGTAAAGATGAAAGAAAAATTTGGCGTTGCCAAAAACAAGGTTGTAATGAAAGCTGTGCCAATTAGAGAACATACATGGCTTTTTAACTCAAAATTAGAGTAAGTAAAATAATTTCTTTTATATACTCATGGTGTAAGGAACTTACATCTATTAAATTCTGCGAAGAAGAATTAATAATTTCAAAAAATACAGCAGTAGATTTTAACAATTATTTAAGATAGGTAATATTAATAATGAGATAAGTTGAACCAAACTAAATTTAAAAGCAAACCTAACCTAACGAAACCAAACCTATGCTAACCTAACCAAACGAAACCTAACCTAACCTAACCTAACCCTCTCTCTCTTTATATTTATATATATATATATATATATATATATATATATATATATATATATATATATATAAATATATATATATTTATATATATTTTACTATTGAATTTATATATATATATATATATATATTTAGAATTTAACCTGTAATTTTTTTATATTTGTATATTTTAAAAAAAATATTTTTCATATATGTAAAAAGAACATTAGTTTTGAAAGTTTGAGCTTCACGAGTTTTTATTATTTTCTTTTTCTTATTAAATATAAATTATTTAAAGTGTGTGTGTCCATTGTTTATTGTATCTAGTTTGTTCATTATTTTCATAACTTTATCCTATTTTTTTTAGTACTTCTACTAATTTCTCGAGAACCTATTATATTTTTAGATTCAGTGAGTCATGTTTTATAACTGTGCAAATTTTCATTGAAAAATTCAACAGTCCAGAAAACATTAACAACAATAATAATAGTTACAATAAAGGCGTTTTTAAAAAAAATAGAAAAAAGGTAAAAAAAAAAAAAAAAAAGGGTAAAACTTAAGTTTCTGTCTGACCTTCGATTTCGATATATCGATAATATATCGATATCTATCAATATCGATATCTATCGATATCGATATATAATAATAATAATAATAATAATAATAATAATAATATTGACAACATATATATATATATATATATATATATATATATATATATATATATATATATATATATATATATATATATATTATATATAACAACAACAACATATATACTTATATATATATATATAAAGTTATGCGTACTTTGCAGCTTTGGCGGTATATATATGCTTAGCAATAGCTGTATGGCAACCAACCAGCATGCCCCTTTCTGTATGTATGTATATGCTATTGCTGCTGTAATAACCCCTTAGCGGCAGCCATATATGCTCTTTTTTATATATATATATATATATATAGTAAATCAAATGTCCCAAATGGTTTTGAAATTTATAGAGTACGGAATAGATTGTTGCAAATAAATGTCCCAAAATTACTCATTTTTTGGGTTATTGTTTTTGGGTATATCACTAACGAATACCCACGGGTAGTCCCACTTGATGTCAGGAGTCAGTATAGACCTCTGGGTGGACTACAGGGGGCGGGGACAATCCCTCGGGGATGGTCTCGGAACCCTTTCTTTGGTCTTTGGGTGTCGCGGGGTTCTCCGCCCCCCTCGGGGTATGAAACGTCCCCCTTTCTGTCCCCCGAACCCCCTAAAAGGGTAAATACTCCATTTTAAGGGGCTCGTTGTCTGTTCCGTAAAAGTAGCTAAAGCTGCTGATCAACTGTACTTGGTAAAACTAGCCTAACTTCAGCCCTAAAACTAGCCATATATATATATATATATATATATATATATATATAACTATATAACTATATATATATATATATACTATTTCTACTGCTGCTCTAACCCTTATCCCCCTTAACCTTATATATATATATATATATATGCCATATATATATATATATATATATTTAAATATTACCTCAACAAGTTTGACATTTTTGGACGGCTTGAAAAAAAAATTCAAATAGTTCATCTGTTGTAAACTTTTTAGAAACTGCAATTTTCTTAAAAACGCGATTAAATGATCTTTTTTCCTGCCTCTCTTAGGAATTAGTGACTTGACCTAAATTTTCTCAACATTTTAGCTTAAAATATATAAGTAACGTACGTAACGAAAAGCTTAAATAAGTTAGTAAAACATGTTACCGGCACAACCCTATGTTGAAACTGAAAAATCTTGATAATCAAAAAGCAAATTCAGATTGTTGACCAGATCAGGTGAATGATCGGTCAATGATGGATTTTTCCTTCCCTACCATAAAAAAAAAATATATATATATATATATATATATATATATATATATATATATATATATATATATATATATATATATATATATATATATATATAGATATATATCTATATATATATAATATATATATATATATATATATATATAGCGCATATCGATATCGATAAATATTGATATCATATCAATAGATATCGATATCGATAGATATCGGTATCGATATATCGAAAGTCAGACAGAAACTTAAGTATAGCCAAAAAAAGAGAGTAATGAAGAATAAAAAAAAGTAAATCATCGGTCTCTTATAGAAAAAAGTTACAACCTCTCAAAGTTTGGAATTTTCCCATAGGGTTTTCTTATATAAAAAAAAAAAAAAAAAAAAAAAAAAAAAAAAAAAAAAAAAAAAAAAAAAAAAACTGAACGGCCATCGAGGTCGGTTTAGGACCATCCTAGTTCCGGTTACAATATGATTTGCTAAGTTACAAATTTTTTATTTTCTTTGATATTATTTACGTACACTTTGTCTATAATACCGATTCCTAGAAATTAGTGAAAAAATTGATTATAAAAAAATAATATCGATATCGATAATCTGAAACGCATTTCAACAGTGATTCCTCATCCCTACACCAAAGGAAAAAAGCCGAATTGTTATGATTTTCAGACTGTTAATATTAACATTTTTAGTGAAAATATTAACTCAAAATAAACTCAAATGCGTAAAAAAAACTTCAAATAATTTTTTAAAACCATTTTTGTAAATGAAATGTTGATAATTTTAATATACTATGTACGTGAACTCAAGTCAGTAATACTAAACAATTACCCCAAACTTTGCTAATACCAACTAATATATATTAGATTGTGGTAAAAATAATATATTTTAAAACAATTAGATAAAACAAATCCTATTCTTAACACGCCAATTTGAACATAAGATGCTAGGATTCCCAAGACCGTGAAGCAAACCTTGAATAATTTTCCTTTGAAGATGAATTGAGTTTAATCTTATTTAAGCATATTTTTTCTTGGAAAGAATTTGAATGAGTATTTATTTTTTGTATTTATAAATTAACATTAGTTTTAGTAACTTATAATTTGAACTTAAATTTTAAAATTCTATATAAAACACTTGAAATGGAACATAGGCTTGTTCCACGAATATCTCAATTTAAACACAATCTTGGTTTAAATCCTGATACAGCGAGATTTACAGAAAATATCTCAGAAAAATTCTCAAATCTCAGAAATTTTCAGAAAATTGTATCTAGTTTGTTCATTATTTTCATAACTTTATCCTAATTTTTTTTAGTACTTTTACTAATTTCTCGAGAAAACTAATAATATTTTTGGATTCAGTGAATCATGTTTTATAACTAATTTACAGAGTGAAAAGAATACGAAAGAAAAGAAATAAATTATATATATATATATATATATATATATATATATATATACTATATATATATATATATATATATATATATATATAACTTTCTTTCTTTCTATGCTCTTCTTTCTCTATATATATATACGCATATATATATATGGTAGAAAACGGGTTAAGGTCGCAGGTTCCCCACCCCTGAAATAAACCCTAGAAGTCTTTAAAGTCGATTTATTTACGTCCCTAATTTGAACTTGCAGGATACGAGCAAGGAATAATGTCCTTCCTACCCATACGCAAATTATAGCGAAACTATGCTACAGAGGCAAGTTAAGAATCTTCAGGTTTTCTGGGCGAGTTTTCCGAAAATGGCGGAAATAATAAAGAGCTTGCTAGATATACAGATACTATACAAGAATCATGCAAAATTATGAACGTCTGCGAAATATAAAGTTGACATCATAAAAATATTCTAGAGGAGGAGCACGTGAAGTAATAAAATATATAAAAAGGTTTGGATATATAAAGTATACAGCAGGGATGCAAAGATTAATTGGTTGATAATTAATCAGCAGTTGGTCAAATTTCCGATTGATCAGTAAGCTACCTCTTTCGCCGATCAGTCCGTTTTCTTAACCAGTCATTTTTATTTATTAAAACTCATACAAGCATTTAATATCTGAAAATGAATCGTCAGTTGGCCTAGTTGAACATGGAATAAATGGATTTATTTATTTATTTTTTTTAACTTTCACTGTATAGGATGACTATATTAAATCAATTTTATTAAACAAACATACATATAGACATTTTTGGGAAAAATAAACAAAAATGCTAAACAAACATTTTCATAGGGCCTATTAAAAAACAAATGGCTTTAACCTTCTCTAACAATAAAACTGGTTCTGGCTCGGAAAAAAATTAAATTGTATATATATATATATATATATATATATATATATATATATGTATATTTTTTTATATATTGTATACTATACTAATATATACTGCTATATATATATATATATATATATATATATATATATATATATATATATATATATATATACTCATATTTTCTGCTGCTATATATATATATAGTGAAACTAACCTGTAATTTTTATATTTGTATATTTTTAAAAAAAATATTTTTCATATATGTAAAAAGAACATTAGTTTTGAAAGTTTGAGCTTCACGAGTTATATTTCATTTTCTTTTTCTTATTAAATAAAAAAATTTTAAAGTGTGTGTGTCCATTGTTTACTGTATCTAGTTTTTTCATAAGTTTATCCTAATTTTTTTAGTACTTCTACTAATTTCTCGAGAAAACTAATTATATTTTTGGATTCAGTGAGTCATGTTTTATAACTGTGCAAATTTTCATTGAAAAATTCAACAGTCCAGAAAACACGAAAGACCCAATAATAGTTTACAATAAGGGCCTCTAAACAGATTTTTATAAATCAAGAATAAACTGTAAAAAAAAAAAAAGGGTAAAACTTAAGTTTCTGTCTGACCTTCGATTTCGATATATCGATAATATATCGATATCTATCAATATCGATATCTATCGATATCGATATCTATCGATATCGATATATATATATATATATATATATAAATAAATGTCCCAAATATATATATATATAGCAACCAACCTTAGCAATAACAACTATATATAGCTGCTCTTTTCTATATCTTTATATATATATGAGTTGCGTGCTTTGCGGCAGTCATATATATATATGTATAATATATAATATATATATAATATATATATATATATCTTAACATATAATCCCCTTAACCTTATATATATATATGTATATATATGTATATATATATATATATTTAATAATATATATGCTGCTCTCTTCATATATATATAGTAAATCAAATGTCCCAAATGGTTTAGTTTTTAGAGTACGAATAGATTGTTGCAAATAATGTCACAAAATGAGCAAGGATGAGGATTTATTGTTTTTTGGGGTATATCAGGCTACCCACAGGTAGTCCACTTGATAATCAGGAGTCAGGGTCTCTCGGCATACCTAGGTGGACTGGGGGGCAGGGGACTAATCCCCACTCAGGGATGGTCTCCGGAACCCCCTTCTTTTGGTCTTTAAGGTGTCGCAGGGTTCCCTCCGACTCCTCCCACCAGTATGAAACGTCCCCTTCGTCCCCCATCGGCTCGAGCCTAAAAGGGTAAATACTCCATTTTGGGGGGCTCGTTCCGTAAAAGTAGCCTAAACTTTACTGATCAACTTTGCCGATTAAAACTAGCCCTATATATATATATATATATATATATATATATATATATAACATATATATATATATTATATATATATATATATATACTATATATATATATATATATATATTTAAATATTACCTCAACAAGTTTGATTTTTGGACGGCTTGAAAAAAAAAGAATTCAAATAGTTCATCTGTTGTAAACTTTTTTAGAAACTGATTTTCTTAAAAACGCGATTAAATGATCTTTTTCCTGCCTCTCTTAGGATTAGTGACTTGACCTAAATTTTCTCAACATTTTAGCTTAAAATATATAAGTAAGTAACGTACGTAACGAAAAGCTTAAATAAGTTAGTAAAACATGTTACCGGCACAACCCTATGTTGAAACTGAAAATAATATTTTCCCATAGCATAGCCCATTTCATACGACCCTGTTGCCATTCTTATTATAATATTCGTATGTTGCCAGATTTTCCTTCCCTATTCCATTCATCCAACATATATATATATATATATATATATATATATATATATATATATATATATATATATATATATATATATCTCCCAACATATATATATATATCTTACTATATTTATATATATATATATATATATATATATAACTACTTATAACACCTATCGATATCGATAGATATTGATATCATATCAATAGATATCGATATCGATAGATATCGGTATCGATATATCGAAAGTCAGACAGAAACTTAAGTATAGTTAAGTAATGAAGAATAAAAAAAAGTAAATCATCGGTCTTCTCTTATAGAAAAAAAAAAGATTACAACCTCTCAAAGTTTGGAATTTTCCATGGGTTTCTTATATAAAATTGAACGGCCATCGGTCGGTTTAGGACCATCTAGTTCGGTTACAATATGATTTGCTAAGTTACAAATTTTTATTTTCTTTATTTGATATTATTTGCGTACACTTTGTCTATAATATTTCGAGATTCCTCGAAATTAGTGAAAAATTGATTATAAAAAAATATCGATCTATCGATAATCTGAAACGCATTTCAACAGTGATTCCTCATCCCTACACCAAAGGAAAAAAGCCGAATTGTTATGATTTTCAGACTGTTAATATTAACATTTTTAGTGAAAATATTAACTCAAATAAACTCAAATACGTAAAAAAACCAAATAATTTTTTAAAACCATTTTGTAAATGAAATGTTGATAATTTTTAATATAGTGAATAGCTCAAGTCAGTAATACTAAACAATTACCCCAAACTTTGCTAATACCAACTAATATATATTAGATTGTGGTAAAAATAATATATTTTAAAACAATTAGATAAAACAAATCCTATTCTTAACACGCCAATTTGAACATAAGATGCTAGGATTCCCAAGACCGTGAAGCAAACCTTGAATAATTTTCCTTTGAAGATGAATTGAGTTTAATCTTATTTAAGCATATTTTTTCTTGGAAAGAATTTGAATGAGTATTTATTTTTTGTATTTATAAATTTATTTTTTGTATTTATAAATTAACATTAGTAACTTATAATTTGAATTTAAATTTTAAAATTCTATATAAAACACTTGAAATGGAACATAGGCTTGTTCCACGAATATCTCAATTTAAACACAATCTTGGTTTAAATCCTGATACAGCGAGATTTACAGAAAATATCTCAGAAAAATTCTCAAATCTCAGAAATTTTCAGAAAATTGTATCTAGTTTGTTCATTATTTTCATAACTTTATCCTAATTTTTTTTAGTACTTTTACTAATTTCTCGAGAAAACTAATAATATTTTTGGATTCAGTGAATCATGTTTTATAACTGCAAATTTTCATTGAAAAATTCAAAAGTCCAGAAATAAATTATATATATATATATATATATATATATATATATATATATATATATATATATATATATATAGGCCTACTATACTATATATATATATATATATATATATATATATATATATATATATATATATATATATATATGGTAGAAAACGGGTTAAGGTCGCAGGTTCCCCACCCCTGAAATAAACCCTAGAAGTCTTTAAAGTCGATTTATTTACGTCCCTAATTTGAACTTGCAGGATACGAGCAAGGAATAATGTCCTTCCTACCCATACGCAAATTATAGCGAAACTATGCTACAGAGGCAAGTTAAGAATCTTCAGGTTTTCTGGGCGAGTTTTCCGAAAATGGCGGAAATAATAAAGAGCTTGCTAGATATACAGATACTATACAAGAATCATGCAAAATTATGAACGTCTGCGAAATATAAAGTTGACATCATAAAAATATTCTAGAGGAGGAGCACGTGAAGTAATAAAATATATAAAAAGGTTTGGATATATAAAGTATACAGCAGGGATGCAAAGATTAATTGGTTGATAATTAATCAGCAGTTGGTCAAATTTCCGATTGATCAGTAAGCTACCTCTTTCGCCGATCAGTCCGTTTTCTTAACCAGTCATTTTTATTTATTAAAACTCATACAAGCATTTAATATCTGAAAATGAATCGTCAGTTGGCCTAGTTGAACATGGAATAAATGGATTTATTTATTTATTTTTTTTAACTTTCACTGTATAGGATGACTATATTAAATCAATTTTATTAAACAAACATACATATAGACATTTTTGGGAAAAATAAACAAAAATGCTAAACAAACATTTTCATAGGGCCTATTAAAAAACAAATGGCTTTAACCTTCTCTAACAATAAAACTGGTTCTGGCTCGGAAAAAAATTAAATTGTAACAGTTTTAAAGATTAATAGAATATCGACATTCGTAAGTTGTGCAAAACTTCGTCCTATTTAAGACATTTCTTGCAGCCTCAATTCCTATAATTATCTCCTGTATTAATAATTCTCCAACTCCGACTTTTGACAAAAAAGCAGATTCACTTAAATATTTCAAAACCAACTCGAAAATGAAAGTTTTTGCTTCTGCATTTTTTCCAGTACATAAAATGTTCAGCATTTCTTGGTAATAACTTGTAAATGATAATAATCCTGGAAATCTTTTATGCAAGTTAAAGTAATGCTCGTACTATTCTTTTTGTTCCATGCCTAGCCATCCTAGAGATCTCTTAATACCAAAAGCTAATTCATCAGTTGAGAAAAAAAAATTTACTTGCAGATTATACCTATACCTGCTCAGATAGTTAAATCTCTTCTAGTCTCCGTATTAGAATTCTGCCTGAGATTCACATGCAAGTTGAAAATGTTGCGTAAACAAAATTTGAAACTATCAAAATTATGGCAGGACCCCAGGGCTGCAGAGCCAGTAAATTTTTTCTCCGAGACTACACAACATTGAAATTTACTGGCTTAGGCTATATCATTTTAAAATATGTAGATCTAGCTGTAAATTACTTTCATTTAAAAAACTTCGGCTCCAGCTACCGGCTCCGTAGCCTTCCATGACCCTCAATGTAAATAAAATACCATGGAAAGAAAAAAAATGACCTTCGGATAATTTGGGTAATTTTAAATAAAAACAAAAAATTTCCTTAATATTTAATTAAAATAATATATTTCTTTCCGATCAAAACGTAAAACTTAAAAACAATATTTGTGGCAATAAAAAAAATACAGAATCGAGAGATCTTTTCCAAAGACTGATGGAAATACAGAATATTTAACCTAATAAGAAGTAATAATAATAATAATAATAATAATAATAATAATAATAATAATAATAATAATAATAATAATAATAATAATAATTTTATAATAATAATAATAACAATGGAAATACAGAATATTTAACTTCGTAATAATAATACAGAATATTGAACCTCGTAAGTCATAAATAAAAATAATAATAAGTAGTAGTAATAATAATAAAAATAATGCAGAAATGTACATTTTATAAATACATAGGTAGTTTTTATTTTTTATACATTTGAAAATAGTAGGTACAGTCTACTAATATTTTCAACATACGACTAAGACGTTATAACAGCTGATCTCGACCTAATCTGAAAATAATAATAATAATAATAATAATAATAATAATAATAATAATAATAATAATAATAATAATAACAATAATAGATGACAATTATTAGTACAACTAGTCGAATTTGAGAAATTCTTTCAAAGCTTCAGTTAGTTTAGGATCACATGATTTAGCAGCATCAGCAGAATCAGGAGGAGGATACGATAGATTGGATTCTGAAACGAAATTAGGTACTGGTATGGAAACTGGATATTTATTAATCATTATTATTATTATTATTATTATTTCTTGCCTTCTTTCAGCCTCCCCTCGGTTCCCCATAGACTGAGGATGGGGTGAACGTGCACCAGAAACAACAGTTAAGAATAAGAACATGACCTGGGTCAAAGTTGAAAAAGAAAGCGACCCCCTCCCCATACAATGCTTTTATACCCTTAAGTGTTAGCTCGTCGCAGCCAAAATCCACCCTAGAGCTTCATCTACAAAGACAGAACCCCACAGTGGTATCTCGTCATTGGCAGGGTTCATTCCCTAAGCCAGGGCCACAACCATGCCCCCACACAAAACCACATCATTCGCACCTATTCGGCACCATTCCTCTCGCTACAAAACTCATATTCCTTTCCTTCAAACACACTTATTGATTCAATCCACTTTTTCTTCGGTCTCCCAGACGGTCGCTTCCCGAAACACTTACCCCTATACAACCTGCTTAACCAATCGACTACATTCCATCCTTTCAAATGGCCAAACCACCTTGTTACACCCTTATATATTCCCTCATTTCCTCCTTTCGTCACGCCACACAACCCCCTAATGCGTTAATTTCTCGTGTTATCAATTCTCACACGAGACACGCCCCTAAGATTATCCATCTGAACAGTCTGCATCTTGGATCTATACCTCTTATTCCACATTATGGTTTCAGTACTATATATTAATATCGATAACAACATACCGTCATGCAAAATCCTAGCGCACTGGAGACCTGGTCCCATTGCATTCATCACAGATTTTATTGCACCAGCTATCTTCCTACCAATCGTAACTTTCCAACTACACTCGGTATCATAAATTCCCTTTTCATTCAACATATAGCGTAACATTTAAACTCAGTTACTTGCTCCAGCTGCCTACCACATGCCACCCAACATGATTTAACACTGCAGGCTCTCCCCACCTACCACCATCACTGCTCTAATCTAAATTTACTCTCAAACCCCCCTACCAATCTTTTCAAAGTTTCTCAAGATTCACCATACAAAACCATATCTGTGTACAATAAGTAAAATTCTCTCCACTCTCTATCAGTCTAACACCCTCCTCTACCTTAAATTCTTACATCACCCATCCCGTCCATCCATTTACAATTATTATTATTGACATCAATAGTTTAAACCCATATTTTACTTCCAACTATACAATAAAGAAAAGGATGAATTAACACTCAACATTCTTGTAACTTAAGAAATTTAATCACCATCATCACTTTGTCCTAATAATAATAACTGAAACTCAGTTCCCATCATATCATGTCCTCCCCAGGTGTAAATCAAGTCTTACTTTTAACATCAAAACAAATTAAAGTCTCTCAATGAATACTCAAATCTTTAAATTTACCTCCGTCCACCCATTATTTTATTTCTCTTCTAACAGAAATTATTCTAGTTAAAAGTACAAATCAAAAAAAGCACACGTATTACTCTTTTTTTTCGTTGGTGGGGTAAAGGGGAAGGGGATGGCTTAAAAAAAAAAAAAAACGCACACATTGATCAGTTAAATTCTACATTCCAGAATTTTAATTGTTTCTCTAAATGATTCTGAATTACCAACAATTTCGATCGATAAAAAAGGTTTCAATTATGGAGGGTCAGACCCACAAGACTAATGCAGAATTTTATTCCAACTATACAACTGTGAGATCTACCCAGTAAACTAGATGTTTCTCCAGTCTATCAATTGAATTTCACAATTCATTCCATCTTTCTTTCACTCAATCTGTAACAAACACACACTGGTTTCACTATGATTTTCTACAATAGTTTATTTATTTATTTATTATTTTTTTTTTTTTAGTTTATGTACAGGACCCACCACGGCCCACAATGGGTTGAATATTCAACTCCATGTGTGGTTCCTGGCACACATTTATTTTAATAAATACGTCGTCACAAAAGAACATATGAACGGCAAAATGAATATTCAGTCATATTATATAAGAACTACAGGATATTCGGTAGGAACTTTCTCCAATAAATATTTCGTGGGAAAAAATGTAAAAATTTGGTTATTTTTTAGATTTTTCTTTGTTCTTTATCGAACAAAATGCTCTTGCATCCGTTTTTTTTTTTAAGCAATGCAAGTGAAATAAATTTTATGAATATAAAAATAAATTACATTATGTGAGGTTATGATACGTTAAGTAAGGCTATGTTGAGTTACGTTAGTTTACATAAATTTAAACTTAAATATTTCTTTAACTAGCTACTTCGTATTACAACCGTTTGAAGCGGCTGGCAACTTTATCTTTATGCTTATTGGTTTACAAAAAAAAAAAAAAAAAAAAAAAAAAAAAAAACTTTTAAAGTGGGAAAAATACAAAATTTTAATTAATATCCCATTTCGGTGAAAGATCCTACTGAATAGCCAGAACTACATAATTCCGTTTAATGTCAAAAAAATAAATAAAAAGATGTCCTTACATTATATATCGTAATTATATTACATAATAAAATTATGAAGAATATTCAATTTCTGAAGGTCAGAGAAAATAGTTACTATTGAAATAGGAGGATTCAAACAAGATGTGGGATAGCCTTTTAGGTGTTATGAATAGAGTAGGAAAATGACGACGGCGAATGGAATCAAAGTGAAGACAATCAATGAAGATGTAGGGAACAGATTGCGGGGTATGGCGAGGGCAAAATTTGCAGGTGGGAGAAGGATGACGTGACATGTGGTGGCTGTGAGTGATGTTAGAGTGGAGAATGCGGAAGCGTGCAAGGATTACCTCGTGCAAACGATTTTGTCTGTGAGAGGAAGACCACTCTTCAACTATCGGCTTTATATTTCTAAGTTTCACCCCTCGTTGATCATCCGCGCAGCCCTCCCGCCAGTAAGATCGGAATCCTTGTTGAAGAGCATCAGTTGATGGGAGGCGACCTTGTCGAATGGCATTCGGGAGGTACCTATAACAGCTACGGAAAGAGGAGGCTGCCATTCCGGCCACTCCGTCAGCGATATCACTGCCAGTCACCCTTACGTGAGAGGGGGTCCAACAGAATATAATTTTTCTTGCGAGAGTGGAGCAGCCGGAGAAATGTTGTGTACCGGATACCATTGTGGTTTTAGAATAAGGGGCTTTAAGCGACTGGAGGGGGGCAGAGCGAATCCAAATAAATGACATAAGTGATATTGGTTAAAGAATAAAATTCGAGAGAGGGCAATCATTATAGCCATTAATTCTGCATGATTGAAGTATGAGGGAGGAGGGTATGGGAGGTTGCGGTCAGGAAAAATATCAGATGTACCAACACCGTCACCTGTTTCAGAGCCATCAGTAAACACTGGAGTAAATCCCCTGTGAACTGCAAAATGAGAAGAATGATGCCTTTAACAAGGCAGCGAAGTGGGTAGATTTGGAGAGAGAGGTCAGGACCAGGCAATAGCCATGGTGTATACACTTCATCATAAGAGAACGGCAGCGCCTTTTGCAATGGGATGTTGAGGAAGTTAAGGATGTTATAAACTTTGTTTGTAAATGACCAGTAAGGAGGATTCTGCGGTTATCTAACGCAGAATCGGTGTCAAAGCAGACGGTATTGGTGTTTGAAAGCGAATATAACTTGTGCACATGTATTCCCTTCGAAGAGTGAGTGGCATCGTATCGGATTCAACTTCAAGGCTCACCCGGGGGGGGACGACTGGAAGGCTCCAGTGGATACGGATCACCACATTTTGGATGGGATCTAACATATATAGAAGAGTTGGGTAGCCTGACCATATACTGCGCAGCCATAGTCCAACTTGGATCGGATTAGGGCGATGTAGAGACGCAGAGGGAATTACAATCAGCACCCCAAGATTTTGAGGTGACACGAGATGACAAGTCGTTTTCAATAGATAGAAAGTGCGGTGGAAGAAGAGGATTGGAAGATATGGATAATTAACTCGAAAATAAGGGGAGAGGAATTAGACTAAAACTTGTGATTTTAGAATACGGGGCTTTAAGCGACTGGAGGGGGGGGGGGGCAGAGCGAATCCAAATAAATGACTAAGTGATATTGGTTAAGGAATAAAATTGAAATGTGACAAATGCACATACTAATACTGGATCCGGAGGGATGCACTTTCCTACAATAGTAATTTTCATTCAAACCTATCTAGTCGAATTCTTTCCTCATTTGAGAACCTTAAATTTTGCACTTACTAATCCTTACATGCCATACTTTCTAATTTCTATCTTCGCTTTATTTTAATTTCCTAACTGATCCTAGAATCTGACTATATCCTGTTCCATCCAGACATAGTATATATAGAAAAAAAATCTATACTATGTTTGGATTGGTTCAGATAAGCTTGGTGTGGTAGGGAGGGGGGGAAGGGGGGAGGCTGGCATAAGGATTTACACCTTTACTCGCAACCGCAAAACCTTAAATTATAATAATAATGGTAATACAAATTCGCAATATGGCCTACCTTCACTTGCTTGTCCATAATATAGTAATTCTTTTGGAACTTCATTACGACAAGAGTCTTCAATTCCAGCATTGTAAGCACAATCTTTTCCCTGTAATGTAAATCAATGATTTAAAGATATAGGTACAAAAGGATTCAACTTAAAATAAAAATTTTCTTATTATAGCAGTTTCTGTTCCTATAAAATTTAAATGAATTATTAATTTAATTCACTACAGAGTATTAACAAACTAATACTACTCAATTGGTACATCATTATTACAGAATTGGGCAAACACACTGATAAAGAGAACTTCATATTAAAGTAATAATAACGATAATTGAAAGTAAATCATATTCATAAGAAAATAAGAAAATAACAGCAATAAGGTGTCTAAACATTTGAAAATGCAAATAATAATAATAACAATAATAACAACAATAAAAAGAAATTGAAACCACACAAAGATAATCGTTAAAAAAGTGGAAATTATTAAAAGGAATTCTATTTAAAACAAAAAAAAATTTAAAGTAAGTCCAATAAAGTTGCCATCCAACACTAAATAAAGTAAACTTTACCTCATCGAAAGCCTTAATGAAGCACGCGACAACTTCTTCACTCTCGAAACTGGCTTTCACTTCTATTTTCTTAGGAGTCTCGTCTTCGGAATCCTCGACCAAAGTCCATGTTAACGTTAGGTCGTCCACATTATAATAAGACGTCTGAATGGTAATAAAACTGTTGACTACTTTCTCTCCATCTTCGGTTGAGCATACAATACGGGCACCGTAGACGTCATCATCGTATACAATTTTTAATTCGCATAATCCTAAATCCTGTTAATAAATTTTAGATTAAGATGCAATCAATAAATCTTAAAACAAAAAATATTTGCACAGTAAATCTAAAACAATTAGAAGATGCAAATATATGTATATTTAGTCAACAAACCTTCCATTCCTCTTCTGTCCTTAGAGATAATTGGCATTTATTAGAAAATAGAACTGTCAGCTCCTCATCTTCAGTTTCGTCTATATATTTTTAGTCAACAAACCTCCATTCCTCCTCTGTCCTTAAGATAATTGGCAATTTATTAGAAAATATAGAACTGTCAGCTCCTCCATCTTGCAGTTCTTCGTCTTCGACATAATCATCATCTTCCTCCCCTTCCGCAGTTTCCTCACTTTCGCTAATATCCTCATATTCATTCATCATCATTCTTTCCTCCTCATTGTGACCATTGTCGCTTTCCTCAGATTTCTCAACGTTGGCTGACAATGCTTGGCGTTGATCGAAACGGATGAAGTGAACATCATTATTCCCCGCATTGACACCGATCGGAGTTGGAGACTTTGATAAAATCTTTTCCATACATGGAATCAAATGCTTGTTTGAAATCCACAGCTATTTCTCTCGTCTGATATATAGATATATAATAATATATAATATTAATATATTATATATATATATATATATATATATAATATATAATATATATATATATATATATATATATATATATATATATATATTATATATATATATAACTATTATATATATATATATTATATATATATATATATATATATATCTATTTAAATGCCGATGATTTGGTTTTGTGTGGCGAATTCTGAAAGAGAATTTGAGAGGATTAGTGGAGAGATTTGGCAGGGTACTGTAAAAGGAGGGGTTTGGAAAGTAAAACGTAGATAAGCAGTTAAGGATTAGTTTGTCGAGTGAGGAACACGTCCTCAGTGTGAAGTAATGTTAGATGATTGAGCAGCTGGAGCAAGTGTCCTGAGTTTAAATATTTAGGGTACGTGTTGATAAGGGAACGGATGATGCAAGTGTAAGTAGCGAAAAGTGTGAATGGCAGAAGGTGCTGTGGCAATTAAATCGTGGTAATGTAAAGGACTAAGTCTTCGAGTGCGCTAGAGCTTACATGAGGGTATGTTGTTAACCTGTGTTATTGGTATGGTAGTGAACTATGGTTCTGGAAATAAGAAGTATCGATCTCAAGCTTCAAATGTGTTCAGATGGACAATCTTACGGGCATCTAGGCTGGAAAAGAATTAATTAACAGTGGAGGCAATGACGTATTAAGAGTTGGGTGTGGTGTGCAGAAGGGGTAAATGAGAGAAAAAATGAAAGTTCGTTGAGGTGTTTTGGTCATGTGGAAAGGATTGAATGATAGTCGGGTTGGTTAAGCGGATGTAATGTGGTGAGTGTGTTGGGAACCCGGCTGGAGACCGAAGAGAAAGTGGATTTGAGTCGGTGAAGTCGAATGCCTGAAGGAGAAATGTGAGTTTGGCAGAGGCGAGAATAAAGGTGCATGATAGGAAGAATGCGGGGTTGTTGGGGGCAGGTCTGTGCCCACCTGGGCTAGGGATGAACCCTACATTGACGAGATACCATAGTGAGGTCCGTCGCGGTCCTATGATGCTCTAGGGTTGGATTCTCTGTCTGTGACGAGCTCTCACTAATTAATGGTACAGAGGGGCGTAAGGCTGGGCTTTCTTTTCGACGTTTTTCATGTTCTCCTAACTGCTTTTCTTTTCCGATGCTTGTAACTCAAGCACCTTACCCCCAATCTGGGCAAAGGAGAGTGAAGAAAGAAAGAAAGAATAGAAATATATAATTATATATATATATATATATATATATTATATAAATATATATATAATATATATATAATATTATATTATATATATATATACCCACTATAATACTATATAATATATATTTTTTATAATATAATAAATATATATATACTATATATAATATATTATAATAACTTAAATATATATATCATATATATATACTATATATTATATATATTATATATATATATTAACTATATATATATCATATACTATAAATATAAAATATCAAATATAAATATATATATATATTTATAAAATACTATATATATACTCTACTATATTATTTATATATATAATATATAATTATAATATATAATTATATATATCATAGTAATATATATATATTGAGAATGTCTCCAAGATCACTCTGTAATATCGGTCAGTTTTAGTGTAATGCGTTATCGTCCAAAATAACCGATACCCTTACCGATACGGAAAACTAATACGAATTAGAAAATATTTCTTGTTTCCTAAATTTCATAAAAAAAAAAACGGATTTTTTCTATTCTTGTGCCATCTATAATATTTAGATTACAATCAAGATAATTCAAAATCGTTTTATAATGCACCCAGTACCCAATATCTCATAATAATATATATATATATATATATATATAATTAATATATATATATATAATATATATATATATAATATATATATATATATATATATATATTATATATATATATATAAGGTATATTATATATATTATTTTTTACAGCTTGTCACCTACAAAATCCGGGCAGAGCCATATTCACAGGAGAGGGTGTTGCACGCTCATAAAGGTCAACAGCTAACCGTAAATTACGCAGATGAGCAAGACGCAGGCTTTGAAGTGAGGGAGATTAAATTCACAGGAAACACCAGAAAGATAAAGAGAATTCCACAGATACAGAGGTGGCAGGAAAGAAGGAACACCGCAGCGAACTAGCCCTGAGTTTGCGCAATATCAAACACAAATACTCATGTACAGATACGCACCCCTAGTGCTATCGAGGGCGAGACGTAAAATGTGGTGTACGCGAGTGATAAAGTTCCCTGAGCACCTGCCGCTTCGGTACCTATAGAAAAGAGATAGAGCACCAACGTCACGAAGCAGAGATAGAGGGTCAAAGTGAATTGAAAGTAACAGAACAGTTATAAGCCCTTTCTGGCTTTGACTCGACCCTATCCAAAAGCCGGGTGAAACCAAAGCCCCCCCAGATCTGAGAGCAGTCTCCATACAAGGGCGGATGAGGCCCTGTATAGCTGGAGTAACTGAAAGAGGAAAAAAAAGTACGCCAGTCTAAACCAAACTCCTAGTTTCTTTTGATGGCCGCCTCTAAGCAACCGTTGTGATGTGAGGTTTCCAAACATTTGTTTGTTTATGTTAAGGCAAAGGATGTTTATATTTGTCAACAGGAGAGACAAGGAGAGCCATCAAAGATGATAGGAAAGTTAAAGGTGTCTAGAGAGGGAGATTTGGTAGAAGTGAGTGGAAGAGAATTTGAAAATTCAACAAGGTTCAGACGACCCAACATCCCGAAATATCTAAACAGATCAGCGAGAATAAAATCGGAAAAGATTAAGACGAGAGGCACTTCTAGAAGTAACAAGAGGGAGCAGAATTGAAATGAGTTTTGAAGAATGAAGGGTCGAGTCATCGGCCATATTGAGTGGATAGAGTTAGATAGCAGGTAGATCATTAATGAAAAGTAGGAATAAAGTAGAGATAAGACAGAACACCGAGGAAAACCACTATTGACAGAAAAGGAAGAAGTCGCCCATCAACAAACGCCGATATTGAGCGATTTTGAAAGAAAACTAGAAGCATAAGTAAAGCAAGAGAGAAGGAGGAAACAAAAGGAGAAGGAGCTTGGAGAGCAAGTGATCGCGTGCATATCCCGGTCAATCTTTTTATATGGTCAATCTTCACCCGCAAGTCCCTCCCCGTCAGTTCCTAAGAGTGGAAAACGCAATAAGTCAGTAAGATAGGAAAGTGATATCGCCAGTAGACCTCGAGCGCGGAAAGCCATACTGGCGTTCAGAAAGAAGTGAATGAGATCCAGATGATCTAAGAAATAAGTTGAGAAGGGTTTCAAAGATCTTAGATAGAATACAAGGAGAGCTATAGGCGCGAATAGTTAGAAGATCAAGAGCGGGGCCTTTCCTTTTTTCGGAATAGGTTGGACATCGGGCGTGCTTCCGAACACTGCTGGAAAGTGTGTAAGTATTGAGACATACGAGAATATAGTTTGAAAACGAGGGAAGGCCAGCACGGAAGCACACCCCCTCAAAATTGGGGGAATGCCGTCCGGGCCACCTGTCTTCCTAACGTTCATAAATAGATTTCAAGAGCCCATGCACCCGATCAAATTAATCACGAGGCAAAGGATAGAACACCTTGAGATTAGAAGGAGGAGATAGATGCCAAGAATCGTCCAAGGTTAGTTAGAGGAAAATAGGAGGCCGAAGAGATTGGCCTTTTTCTAAGTTTTGAAGAGTTAGGTCAACAGTAACCATCAGATCGGAAATAAAGAGGAGGAAAAGGCAGTATTTACAGAAAGTTGTTAAGATGTTTTTTGGCAAGAAGGCCAGAAAGATTTGTCAGTAGGAAGACCAAGGAGGTTAGCGCACTTTTCGTTTTGATAAAAGCCCTCTTGCCGTCGAAGAGTATCCCTGCAAACGATTTCTAGCTGAATGAAAATTAGCAAGTGATTAGGAGAACGAAAATTTTTCCACTCCGATACGCACTGTTCTAGCCTGAATGACGCAGTAGAAACAACACGATCGAACCAGATTATGAGGAGAGAAAAGATTTAGTTGAAGAAGGATATGAACCTGCTCATCCCATCAACGATTACAGCTCCACCTTAATCCGCAAGAAGTTCGAAGGCGCACCAGAGACAAAGCAGTCCATTCCAATTATAGTAGCGTTAGAAGCAACGCAAGGCCCCAAATCGGCCCGATCAAAAGTGCCAGAAAAAACGCTTAGGGCAGGATGGGAGCTGTTGTGGAGAGAAAAGTATTAAAATTAAGTTATAAGGTTGTGCGATTTACAAATAGGAGCGAAGGTGTGTATAATTTTTAAGAGAGAAGGACAAGGGTGAAACATAGGTAATGTGTTCAGAATTGGGTTGGGACGCATCCGAATGTGTTGGTTCTTAATTAGTTTCTCCCAATCGTTGAGCAATGCTAACATGATTCGGTCTCCTCCCCACCTAATAATCAGTATGAGAGGACCCAACCATTCATGTTGTGTACATTGAAAATCCCTAAATAGAGGACCTCATTATTTGGATGAGAAAAGATATAACAGTCCGTGACGAAGTAAGTATAAGATATCATAAAAAAGGCGTAAAAATCTGTTCTGTTAGAGAACAGTAGCCAGAAGCACAAGATTATTGTAGTAGACAGGAAAGAAAGATCTTAATCCACAGAAACACATCGAAGTAGGAGATTCTGAGATTCTCGAGACATGTTACAGGACTATGTTTATGTTTACATAGCACATACTCCACCCTTGCAGACGGAAATTATGAAATAATTATATGTTGGATATATTAAACGAGTTAGAGGATGAATTGCTAGCCATCTGGGTCTCAGCAAAAGGTTAGGGTTAGAGTAGGAGAGGTGGTATTCCACGGATGCAGAGTTAGATTGTAAGCCGCGAATGTTAGTAGTAAAGTCGATAGAAAGCCCGCGGCCTGCGAAAACCTGCCAACTCTCAACACCCACAAACAACAACAAAACACAGACAAAACAAACAGACAGAAAACCAAATGTGAAATCAGATTAAAATTATCACTTACTAAAAAACGTAAATGATTAAAATCCAAAACCGTATTTATAATAAATATGTAAAATTGAAAAATCTAGAAAGTTTAAAACTGCACACACTCACACACCCTAACAAATTTACGTACAAAAAAAATTACAATTGTACAACATAAAACTAAATGAGTATAAAATTAAAATACTTGTATAACCAAATACGCAAGTGTTATCTGCGGTTTCAAATAATAAATAATAATAATAAAAATAGATAACACTAATAAACTAAAGTTAAAAAGACGAAGAAAAAAAAATAACCTAGTACTATCTAAACACATATTGCACAATTCTAAAAAAACTATGACACTATATATATATATATTATATATAAATATATATAATATATATTATATATATCATAAATATATATATAAATATATATAATAATATATATACATATATATATATATATATATATAATATAATATATATATATATATATATCATATATAAAATTTGTGTATGGGATGGGCGTTGAAGAATTACAGGTGGGGTGCCAGAGATGGTGTTAGAATTGGAGACTGGAAGAGAGTGGAGGGTGCTCTACCTATTATATTTGGTTTTGTGTAGCGAAACTAAAAAGATTTTGAGGATTGGTAGAACGATTTGGCAGGGTGTATAATAAAGGATGGGTTTGAAGTAAACGTAGATAAGAGTAAGGGTTATGGTTGTGAGGGAGGACAGTCTCGGTGTGAAGTTATTGTTAGATGGTGAGCAGCTGGAAGAGGTGTCTACGTTTAAATATTTAGGATATATGTTGGATTGAAAAGGGAAGGGATAATGCAGAGTGTAGTGGAAAGTGTGAAGGCAGGAAGGTGGCTGTGCAATTAAAACGTTGATGGATGGAAAGGAACTAAGTCTTGAAGGCGCTAGTTTCCTTACATGAGGGTAGTGTTACCTGTGTTTAATGTATAGTAGTGAGACATTGGCTGAAATAAGAGGTACAGATCTATTAAGTTTCAATGTGTTCAGAATGGACATCTTAGGGGCTGTTAGGTGTGAAAACGAATTGATAAAATGAGAATGATACGTATTAGAGAGTTATGTGGTGTGAGAAAGGGGAAATGAGAATAAAATGAAAGTACGTTGATATGGTTTGGTCATGTGGAAGAGGATGAAGACATTCGGTGGTTAAGCGGATGTTTAGTGGTGAGTGTGTTGGGATATCGACCGGCTGTGGTGACCAGAAAAAGTGGATTGAGTCCGTAAACGAATGTCTGAAGGAGAGAAATGAGTTTGGCAGAAGCGAGAATAAAGGTGCATAATAGGAGTGAATGGACGGGCTTTGTGAGGGGGTATGGTTGTGGTCCACCTGGCAGGGGATCGAAGCCTACAAACTTGAACGATATGCCATGGTGATGTTTTCGTCGCGGTCCCGTGAAGCTCTAGGGTGGATTTTCTAACTGCGACGAGTTCTCACTAATAGGTATAGATGGGACGGTAAGGCTGTGCTTTCTTTTCGACTTGTGTCTATTCTTCTTATCTACTTTCTTGTTTCCGATGCATGTCACGCACCTTACCCCAGTCTTGGGGGGGGGGGAGAAAGGAAGATGATGATGATGATGATGTATGTGTGTGTAAATATATATGATTTACGAGAAAGATAGTCTTGGGGACGGGTATCTTTACCTTGAATCTGACAGCTAATTTTAAAATTTCTCCTTCAGAGTTCTCTGAATAATCCTTAGCCGTCCAACACCAAGCTTTATCAGATGACTGCATAGGATCCATAGTAAAATTATGTGTAATATAATGATTGCACGACAACTTCAACACCTAAATTTTATGGAGAAAAAGATAAAAGTGAGTTTTAGTTGAAAGGTATTAATAATACGTATGGCGAAATTGCAACAATATGAACACATTACTTATAGTACATTTATAAGGACAGTAAATTTAACTCTAACTAACCTGCTCTCTTCTCTGTAAAAATCTGTATTTATTCAAGTTGGGTTCGTGTTGTATCTTGAAATCTCCCATGCCTCTCTCCTTCCACTGTTTCGTTGGTACATCATACCTAAATACTTTGGCACGTTGTGAGAAGATCTCATTCCATCCTTCTTCACCAGTCGTCACCTATTTTTATTATTAGGGGAAGGTGTTATAAGAAAATTGATATTATATTCGTTTAATAATAATAAAAAAATTGAAGCCACGAAAAAACAACAGCAAAAAAAAAGTGGAAATTATTACAAACAATTCTACTAAAATGAATAAATAGTACAGTAAGATATACCTTAACCAACTCGGGCATAGGAATGACAGGTTCATAGTGAGGATCATAATCATCGTCAACAGCTTCTCCATCAACAGAAGTATTTTTATCTTTCTTTTTTGCTGCACCAAACACTGGTTTACTAACCCAAGCTGATGAATCTTTAGGACCTATTACAAATACAATGAACCAATAAACAATACCTATATATATATATATATATAAATACAAATATATATAATATACATATATATATATATATATATATATATATATATATTATTATATATATTATATATAAAATATATATATAATATATATAATTATATATATATATAATATTATATATTTATATATATAACGCCAATCTACCTTTTTTTCCCAAGAACTGGGGGTAAGGTTGTGAGCAAATGCACCGGAAAATAGAAAGTAGTAGAATATGACACAAGCCGAAAAAGAAAGCCTAGCTTACCGCCCCACTCCTATACCAATTAGTGAGAACTCGTCGCAGTCAGAAAACTCCACCCTAAGAGCTGCACGGGATCGCGACGGACCCGCACTACCTAGGCATATTCCGTCCCAAGTGTAGCGCGTTCATCCTTTGCCCAGAAGGGCCATAACCACATTACATACCCCCTTCAACAAAAACCACCGCCATTCACTCCTATTATGCACCTTCTTCTCCCCTCTGCCAAACTCCACATTCAGACATTCCTTTACGACTCAATCCACTTTTTCTCAGTCTCCCAGCCCAGTCGATCCAACACAGCTCACCGATGGGGTATGGGTGTGGGGAGTCAGTCCGGGTCTTAACACCACCCGACTATCATCCATCCTTTTCACATGAACCAAACTCATAGTCAACGTTACTTTCATTTGCCATAAAACCTAAATAGGTACAATTTATTTGTTCATATGTCCACACAACCTCTAATACGTCCATTCCTCATTTTTATCAGTCTTCTTCACATCTAAACACGCGCTCTAAGGATGTCCAACTGAACACATGACTTTAAGATGTTAACCTCTCATTCCCCAGACCATGTCTCAATGACTAATACACTTAACATATATAATGATACTATTATATAAATACTGTATACTATATATAATATTAATATAATGTATATATAATATATATATATAATATATATATATATATATATAATATATTATATATATATATATATATATATTATATATATTATATATATTGCACTTACTTGACGACTTTGTGAAGGCCAAATCAGATTTCTGTTTGGCGAGGTCCTCGAATGATAGCACGCTACCTGTTGTGCCACCACTCATGAATCCTTTTGAACTATCTGTCGGAGTAGCAATAGTTGTATCAGAACTTTTCTGCACTGGTTCCTTTTCTGTTGTTGAAAAGCTACTGGGTATCATGCTTTGGAAACTAAACTGATTCAACTTATTACCAAATAAGGAACTGGTTGGTGTTGAGGTAGAAGAGGAACCTCCAAATATATTAGTAGTAGTAATGGTATCGGTATCAGGTTTGGAAGATGGTATAGTGTCATTACCATTATCAGCAGTGGTTTTAATTGCTCCAAAAATACTGCCAGTTGGTGTAGTTTCATTGGTACCAGAATCTTAATCCCTCCAAAAATCATTGGCCAGTTGGTGTAGTCTGTCATGGTACCAGAACTTTTTAATCCCTCCAAATAATACTGGGGGTTGGTATAGTACCATTATCAGCAGTGGTTTTAATTGCTCCAAAAATACTGCCAGTTGGTGTAGTTTCATTGGTACCAGAACTTTTAATTCCTCCAAAAATACTGGCAGTTGGTGTAGTTTCATTGGTACCAGAACTTTTAATCCCTCCAAAAATACTGGGGGATGGTGTAGTTTCTTTTGAACCCGTAGTTTTATTTCCTCCAAAAATACTGACGGATGGTGTGCTTTCGTTAATACCAATAGTCTTGATTCCTCCAAAAATACTGGGAGTTGGTGTAGCGTCGTTAGAACCAGTGGGTTTAACTCCTCCAAAAATACTGGCAGATGGTGTTGGCGTACCACCAAAAATGCTCCCAGAAGCAAAGGTATTTCCACCAAATATACTCCCTTTTCCAGTAGGTGTGTTACCTCCAAATATATCTCCGGAAAAACTGCTTTTCGTGACAGAGCTTCCAAAAATGTTGGTTGTATTTTCCTGTGAAGTATTAGAATTTTCAGATGAAAAAGATTTTATTCCAAATATGTTTGGAGAACTGGGAGTTGTAGCAGTTCCGAAAATACTTTTAGTTACACTGCTTGGCGAAGCTGCTACAACATTTGTTTTTGAACCAAATATTGTTGTGTTCTCTAATTTCTCTAATTTTGAAGTACCACCAAATAAGTTAGCCTTCACTGAACTTGCAGACTTTTCTTCTTTACTTTTTTCTATTTCCTTTAAAACAAAAATGCAAAAATTAAATTTCAAACTTCTGAAACATTCTTACACTATGTAGTAGAATAACAATAATGGCATATATTCCTAAGGATAGATATTTCCTATGTACTCATTAACTCAAGGCATTTTTTTTTTTTTTAATTGAATTAGGGATAAAGATGACTTTCTACATCAAACTAACTATGAACAAACACTGTAGTAAATAAACCTAAGCCTTCTTAAATCAATAATTAATCTAATTCTTTTAAATATCTTTGAAAATTTCACAACATATTTATACCTAAAATTTCAGGTGTAAATGAACAGAATTTTTTTTTTAACACTTTCTATTAACAACTTGCAATTTCTGAACGCTTACAAAAATAATTATAAAGAAAAACAACCAAATATAATATAACATTTGTGTACTAAAGCAAAGTGAACAACAGTTACCAAGACCCCAAACCCATATATTTAACTGAGAAAATCTCAATCTACTTTTTTAATACAATAATGTTGATAAAAACTTAAAAATATCAATACTCAAAAGATGTAAAAACTTAAACAATCACCGTAAGAGAAAAGAGAAGTGATAAAATATTAACGAAGTCCAGTTATAATAAAATAAACTTAATAATATAATAATAAATAAATAATAATAATAATAAATAAAATCCAGTCAGATCAATTAAAAGCAGCGAATTAAAATTACTCACCAAGATGACTAAAAGTTTGCTTTAAATACTGACTTTCTAAACTTTATTAAGTTGTTCATTCATATATTTTTTTTTAACTTACCCTAAAAACAAAGTCATCAGGGGAGCATCCAATACATCCTTTACATGGTTCTTTTTCCTCATAAAGATAAAAGTTGTCGGGCAAAAGAAGCTTTCTGGCCTTTTCTACTTGTTCAGTGGTCGCTCTCTTTTCCAAAATCACTTCAAAATCTATGAATGTATATCAAAGTAATCAAAACAAATTACAACATATTTATATTCTCAAAATCAGCTTGACAAGTTTATGGTCAGGACTCAATTCATTTAATTAGAGGTAGTTGAAATTAATAAAATAAATAATACATTAATATAAAAGAACAAATAATAAATAAATAAAAAATAAAATAATAATAAAAAAATATAATAATAAATATAATAATAATAATAATAATAATAATAATAATAATAATAATAATACCAGGAGCAGAGGATGGTTCATCAGTTTTAGTTTGGGAAGAGCTTCTATCGCCAAAAGAAAACGTGGCTTTAGGAGTGCTGGTGACAACAGTTTTACCGAACACTGAAACACCAAACAATAATATTAAAACTATGTATAGAGTTGAATATCATAGTAACCATTACATAAGAAGTTAAGCAAGTAACTGCAAAGAAATTATACCAGAGAGTATTTCTATTTAATTCAGATCCTTTACCGAGTAAGTTTCTAATACAGATTCGATCTTACCTAGTCTATTCTATATCACTATTAACTTAATCTCATTATATTCAATTGCGCAAAATATAAAATTTGATCAATGTAGAACGACCTGACTGGAAGCCATGAGACACCCTGTCTTTCTAGATAGTCTCCATGACATTTCCCATAAGCGGAATCTCACATATTCATAAACAAAATCTTGGCGTTCTGGGAATGATAACCCACACCCTTGAAAACAGGGATACAAAATTTCTCTTTAGAACAAGTATCCCATCAGCATCATCATATTTCATCATGTTAGAATACAAAGAGCAAAGTTCCTATTCTTAGAATGTTAAGACTTATATAAAGGTTCCCGTCCAGTTCGATTATTTTTTGATATAAATGTCATACTGAGTTTAAGATATCTTTCCTATCACAGATTTCCAATTACTCTTCTTGTAAATGGCCTTCGTAAAATGTCTGTTTACATATTACTTTCATATTTATTATATAATATTTACTCTATCCCTCGTTCTCTTTTTGCAAATCCTTTTGGTATTTTTAGATTAAACTTTTCTAATATTCATTCAATTTTTTTTACAAAATCCCAATCATAAAAAACCCTAATTCCCTTTATTTTAAGCGCTTCTAAATTTTGACAATTGAGGAACATTCATTTTAAAAAAAAAACAATATTGATATAGAACAATTGACAAGATCAATTTAATTTATTCATATTTATATATTATATTATTCTAAAATATTTCAAAGCGACTTAAAAAATAAATCATTTTTTATATTAACTAAAGTAATCTTCACATTTTATACCTAACCTAAATTTTTTAATCAAAAAAATAGAAATAACATTTTTGAAACTATCATCTCATTCCCGCACATCGAATTTAATCCTTACAGTCTTTTGCAACCCCTGTAAAATATAATTAATTTGAATCAATATTTATTCATTCATGTGTTGAAACCCTGATTTGGCAGATTGTCAGCTATGTCAATGACAATTAAAGAAGAGAGGAAAGAATAAGACAGTGCAGCACAAAAATGGATCTACAAGCCCCAGTAGAACATTCGACCTTGAGGTCACGTCCGTTGCTTAATTGCGAACCATATGACCTTTTCTTGCCCTGGATCCAGTGTCAATCATTAAAAAATATTGTAGAATTATTTGCGCATTGTTCTAAAAGCTCTCTTTATTCTATTAACAAAATAAGCTTTTTTTTTTGTGGATTGTACAGACCCCAAACTTGGGTTGAAAAAATAAATCCCCATGAATGGATTTTGTAAATTTAGTGGCAAAAGAAAGAAGATAATACACATAATAAAAAAAGTAATAAAAACAAAAGAGGAGCATAAGTACAGTACTGGAAGGCCCAGGAAATAAATTCAACCCGGGATCCATATCCATAAAAGTCGCGCAGCGGCCGAACAGCGCCGCCCGTCACCAGAAACCCGCAGACAACACGGGGCCGGCCACCGGCGCTTATAGATGCGCTATAAGGACACTCAACATACTCGCGCCTCCTCGGTCATACTTTAGATTAAGAACCACGCAATCAACTATCCTTACATATCTACTTATTCGCCACGCACATCTCGTACAAAACCCTCGCACCCCACTCTCCAACACGAGAAGCTGAAGTCGATGTACATTATCGACACAGCGTTCCGCCTCATACCACAGCGCATATTAAGACGCCCCAGAATTTTGTTCCCCTCTCCGAGACGACACACAACTACACAGAAGCCCATCCGTCTGTAGCAACTGTGAGCCCGTCGCCAGGTTAACAACCAAGTGAAGCTCACCTGATCATTCGTAACAAATTACATGAATCTCCATCTTCATAGTATAACCACGCTACGCGCATACTCAGCACGACAACACTGGTGCACCCGCGACGTGCACCTCAAGAAGCTCTCACACGAGGGCAAGTATCTAACAGCAATAGCCACTCGATAAACCCAGCTCAACGACTCCCCCTAATACGAGCCATCACCCACACTACTCAGCATTCCGACGCAAAGGCAATCCCCAACACTAAAGCACACCACTTGCCCCAACCGCAACAAGCGGCACACGCAACATCAGCCACCTGCCCGACCAAATCTCGCCATGCTAAACAACCGCGCACTACACCAATAACTCAAGAAACCCACCAGCCCGTCGACAACCACCCACCCGCAAAACTACCACCATTCACCACCGTCTGTTAAACCCCAGACACAGATAAACACAAAATAAACCCCACCGGCCACACCTACACGAGACCCCAGCTCGGGTACACAGATTCGTTCTGTTCGACCTGGCGTCAACGCTTTCCTCGCTGGCCATTCTCCTTTTGGATCCAGATCATCCTTTGCCGCCCGGCCGGTGTCCAACTAGCACAGCGAAGCAGGTACTATTTGGTGAACCAGCGCTGCTGCTGACCGAGCAAAATTGTTTACCATTTTGAGTCGACGCATATTTTCCATCCATGTACCTGATATTGTAGCCTCTCAAACTGTTTTCTTGATTTTTGCATCATCCTCTCTCAATCCCAGTACCGTAGTACCCTACTTTGGAAACCGACAGCCCATCACCTGTTGCATTTGTCTATGCAAACAACACACCACTCTGTAAACTGCTCTCTTTAGGCACACAGTGTCAATACAACAGTCGCCATCACCTGCATCACGTAACTTGACTGGAGGAGTATGCTGAGAGTCCCATAGCGGGTAGTAGGCCTGCAACTTCACGCAAATACACAAGCAGCTTACCATTTGCGTCCTAGAAGAGGCTCTCACGCAGCCTTGCTTCTCTGTTACGCATAAATACTGTTTACTCGTTGTGCCATGGCCAGTAGTCATTTTTTGCATGCAATCCTCGAAGCCAACAGCTCAGGGGACAACTTCGGCAAATACAACTCATCTCATACAAGATGCGGAGATTCAGTTCACCTGGTGTGAAACAACTGAACGGACCATCCACTGATATTTCAGATGGATGATAGACATCATCCAAGTCATTGGCATCCATACTTGCCATGTAGACGTTACTAAATTAACCACATGCTTCCGAAATATCCGACCACCACAGTAAACTTGCTGCTACTGTGATATATGCGGAATGGTAACGTCTACTACAGCGCCTACATATTTGCGACATGATATTTATTGTCATTCCCTAGGGAATTATGCTAAAAAAATTAGGGATCATAAATCTGCACGAAAAAAACGGGATGTGGATACAGCAAAATCCGGAGAACATTATATATGGAATCCGCAATTCCGGAATACTATTATATCTGCCTACAAAACTTCATCAAGAAAAATTTCACTTTTTTTGTTATTCCGGTTTAGTTTTGCTTTATTTTTCCCTAACATGGATGACCGGAACTTTGACAATAACTTATTCGGACCGAATTAGCGAAGTTGACTTAATTCGGCCGAATATTCGGTATTCCGCCGAATACTTTTAGCCGAATATTCGGTATTCGGTTTTCGGCTTTTTCACCTATTCGGCAGCATTCTAAGTATATATATATTATATATAATAGATATATATATATATATTATATATTATATATATATATATATATATATATATATTATATAATATAATATATATATATATATTAACTCTATAATATATATATATACTAATATCATATATATATATTACTAAGTGTGTGTGTGTGTGTGATGTGTGGTGTGTGTAGTGTATATATTACCTGGGCTTCTTCAATAGCTGTCAAAAATGATTTCATTATCTCAGGAGTTTTAAATCTTATTGCAAAGGTTTCTTTCGTAGGTTCTTGCTCAGAGAAATCAGTTGCAACCCAGAAGAGAGACTTATCATCCTTAGGCCTAAACTGCATATCATGGGTTAAATAATGATTTAGGCATATTTTGTGGATCTGTTCACGACGCATCAGTACGCGAATCTTCCCAGTCTGAAAACAAAAGATAATTAAAATTTACGAAAAATATATCCAAAATAACAAAAGAAAATATAGTTTAAATTACAAAAAGATTCATTGGTACCAAATTTTTCCTTGCAAACAAATATTAAAAATGTGTGCAACAAAAAAGCAAAGATATATAATAATAATTATTAATGATAAAACTTACGATATGATGCTGAAGCAATTTAACATCTCCTAGGCCCCGCTCTTTGAATTCTTTGTCTCTGAGACGGAAAAGTTTTGCCCGATGTACAAACAGCGGATTTTCCTCTTCTTCTCCAGTGATAATAGCAACTTTCTCAGGTAGGCAAAATTACTTGGTGTAGTAGTATATATATATGACTATATAAATATATTATATATATATCATAGTAATAATAATATTTATATATTATTATATACTATATATATATATATATACTAATACTATTACTATACATATATATATATATAATAGTATTATATATATAATATAATATCATAATATATATTATATATTTATAATCTATAATATATAATATATATATATATATATACTACTTGTAAACTTATAAAACTATATATATATATATATATATATATATATATAATATATATTATATAGTATATATATATATATATATATAGTATATTGCGGATTATTCTGGTTTAGGTTGGCGAATCCTGCAGAATTTGAAAGATTTAGTAGGTAGAGATTTTTCAAGGTGTGTAAAAGGAGGGGGGTTGAAGGTAAACGTAGATAAGAGAAAGTTATGACTTGTGAGTTGAGGACAGTCCTCGGTGACAGGAAATGTATGTTAGATGGGAGAGCAGCTGGAAAAAACGCTGTCTGAGAATTTAAAATATTTCTAGGATATATGTTGGATGAAAAGGGAGATGGATGAATGCAGAGTGTAGTAGAGAAGAGTTGTGAATGGCAGGAAGGTGGCGCCCCAATGGACGTGCCTCGGATTCACATCATGTTGAATAATAAAATCAAGTTGCGTGGATGTTAAAGGACTAAGTCTTGGTGAGTACGGGTCTTACATGATTAGGGTGTCGCTGATTGACCCTGTGTTAAGTGTATGTAGTAGACTTATGTCTTGAACTAAAGGTCAAAGATCTCTAAAGTTCAAAAAATTGTTCAGATGGCCATCTTAGGGGCCGTGTTGTGTGAAGAAAAACTCAATATAATATATATATATATATCTATATATTATATATATATATATATATATATATATAACTATATATATATAATATATACTACATATATATATATATATATATACTATACATATTTATTATATTCTTGAAACAAATGTCCGAGTTTAAATATTTAAGATATATGTTGGATGATAAGGGAACGGATGATGCAGTGGGTAGTAGGACTCAACTCATCTTTTCATTGGAGTCCCAAACCCGGTTCCGTATTCCCAACCACACTCAACACGTATACATCGATTTACCACCTAAAACCTATCATCCCATCTTTCCATATCACCAAACCATTTCGATACACTCTCGTTTATTCTCTCATTTACGCCTTTCTTCACACAACACAACACAACTCCCAAAGGCGTTCATTTCTCATTTAATCAATTCTTCTCACACTTAACACGCCCCTAAGATTGTCACTCTGAAACCTTTGTACCTTAGATCAATACCTATTATATCCAGACCATAGTTTCACTACTATACATTAACACAGATAACAACATACCCTCATGCAAAACCCTAACACACTCATGACTATGCAACCAGCCACCTTCCACAACTTTCCTACTACATTCTGCATCATCCATTCCCTTTTCATCCAACATATATCCTAAATATTTAAACTCCGGGATTACTTGTTCCAGTTGCTCACTATCTAACATGACTTCACACCACGAACTGTCCTCACTCACTCATAAAACCTTACTTTTATCTACATTTACTTTCAAACCCCTCCTTTTACACACTCAGTCAAATCCCTCTAACAATCCTCTCAAACTCTCTTTAGATTCACCATACAAAACCAAAGGATCTGCATACAATAAGCAGGGCACCCTCCACTCTCTTCCATTCTCCATCATTCTAACACCTTCCCCTGCCACCTTCACCTCTAATTCTTTCATAACCCCATCCATATACAAATTAAATAACCAAGGTAGATAATAACATTGTTCCTGCCTTTACTCCGCTATAATATTAGAACCACAATCCCACTTTCGACTCCATTTATTCTTACACCCGCCTCACTATCGTCATACATACTTTTGATTCTAATCAGAAGCCTACCATCATCATCATATATCACACACACCAACCACAGAGCTACCCTATTAATCCTGTCATACGCCTGTTGCAAATCCATAAAACCTAAATACAATTTATTCTTCTCTCATTTTCTCAATCATTTTTGTCTTCAATGTTAAAAATTTCATTAATCTACATATCTTCTACCACTTATAAATGCACCTTGTTCTTCACAATCAGTCCTTCAGTCACTCGAAGTACTCTATCAACCAAAATATCACCATATAACTTCCCTACAACAAATTAATTACCCTGTAGTTCCCCTTACCCTTATATTACTGCTCTCCAATTTCTCGGAGCTATACCCTCCACAAACGCTTTTATATAATATATATATATATATATATATATATATATATATATATATATATATATATATATATATATATATATATATATATATATATATATATATATATATATATATCTTTTATCACTTTACGCTACTGCAATTTCTATTTATCTTACCTCAAAATAAAGGTTATCTTCCTCCTCCTCCCCTTCTTCTGCACCATTTTCACTCTCGCAAGTACTTGTGTCTCTAGACCTCGGTGATTTTACACCACTAAAAGCAAATTCATATTTTCCTGGACTACCAAATGTAAAACCTGTTGAACTTGTTTTGGTTTGAGCACCTGAAACATCTGTAGTGGTTGTAGTTTTTGAAGGTGTTGTAAATGATACGCTTGAACTACTAGTGGTGGTAGTAGTGGCACTTGTACTTGATGGAGCCCATATAAATGTAAACGGTTGAGTTGTGGTTGTCGATGTGGTAACAGTAGTTGCAGCAGAAGAGCTTGAAGTTGTTGGAGTACTAGTACTAGTAATTCCAAACTTAAATCCTGAATTATTGTCAGTAGTAGCAACCGAAGGTGCAGACTGAGAGATTCCAAACAAAAATGAACCTGTACTAGTACTAGATTTTATTTCTGTTCCACTGCCATCTTTCAGAGTTTCGCAAGCTAAACATGATAATCTCTCTGGAGGATTGGCCACTAAGCAGGCAGAACACTCCCAAGTCCCTTTAGAAGGTTTAAATAGTTCAGAAAGTGGCCTTGTATCTCTAGTTTCATCTGTACCTTGTTCTTCAACTGTGGGCTTATTTTCTAATATACTGTTCTCACTTATGTCAGGGAGGTATTCTTGCGCACTCTCAAATGTGGCTTTGAATTTTTGAGCCTTTAAAAAACAGAAAAAAAAGTTACCTAAATAAACAAGAAAATATAAATAAAAATTAAAACTTTTAATAAAAATTTATATTTGTGTACTTATCTGATACACTTACTAATTCAGCAGTTTTGAAGCGGATTGCAAATTTCTCTACTTTCACTTCCTCATCTGCAAAATCATGAGCACCCCATACCCAAGCTTTATCTGAAGAAGCCATTTGTGTTAGAGTCATTCCTTTTGTTATAAAATGGTTAGCGCACACTTTGTGAATTTGATCTCGTCTCATGAGTAACCGAGCCTGTTAAAATAAACATTACAATACTTTATTAATATACATTTTAAAAAATTTGGTCTTGGGAAGAAAAAAAATCCCTGAATTTCATCCGTAGAGCTCAAACATTTTAAATTAAGACATTCTACACTTTATACAAAATCATAATCAACACCCAAACCTAGAATACCACGTGACAATATAAAGAAAAACTGTAATTTTAATAAATAGTCAAAGAGGTCACAACAACAAAAATATTGAAATCTCAATCAACACTATAAAATATGCATACAACTGACTTGGCGCACGAGTATAACAAGCATTTAAATCCTTCGCTATCTTAAAAAAATAATAACACGTCAAAAGATCAAGATTAATAATCAATAAGCTATGCTCTCATGTTACCCTCCCCCCAAAAAACATTCAACCTTTATTCTGTTTTTTTTAAGTTCTTTCCATTTTTTATTTACTGAAATACTTCTCTACAAGACTTTATAATGGTATATATATATATATATATATATATATATATATATATATATATATATATATATATATATATATATATATATATATATATATATATATATATATATATATATAATATATATATATATATTTTTGTGTCTTTTAAAAATTAAAAATTTATATAAAAAATAAATTTTAAAAAAATATATATAATAAATATATATATATATATATATATATATATATATATATATATATATATATATATATATATATATATATATATATACTATATATATATATATATATATATATATACTACCACCTATCTCTTGCTAGGAATGCTGATGCATGCCTCGGAGATGGTCGTGATCGCCGTAAACGGCCTTCTAATTTTCAGCGAAATTGTATGAATCGTATGGGTACATGGAATGTCAGAGGAATAAATGTTGAGGAGAAGAGGAGAGAGGTGATGGATGTATTTAAAAAGGGCAAATTTGATTTGCTCGCTGCGACTGAAACAAGATGAAAGGAAACGGTGAAAATGAGTGGTGTGGTGTGAATATGTGGTGGTGTGGAAAGGAATGAGAGGGGAGAGAAGGAGTTGCAATTTTGATGAGTGACTTGTGGTACAAAGCTATGGTAGACTTTGTGTGTGTGAGTCCTAGAATTCTAATGGTTAAATTTAAGTTTGAAAAGGTCAAGGTATGTGTGGTTGTGACGTATGGTCCATCTGAGGGAAACGTTGAAGAGAGTACGATTTTTTTGGGATAATCTGAATGATGTTCTGGATGGGGTGGTAGGAGCTTCAGATTGATAGTGTTGGGGACCTCGGAATGGTTGGATAGGTGATCAAAAAAAGGATGGGGTATAACAGGTAGTTTTGGGGTGTCGGGAGAAAATGAGAATGGTTGGAAGGTGATTGATTTCATGAAGAGAGTATGTGTGTAAGTAACACTTTCTTCAAACACAAGAGTGTCCATAGAGTATACTAGAGTTGGTGTGGAAGGTGAGATGGTATCCGAAGTGAAAATATGACTGATTTTATATTTGGTAGAAGGAAGAGGAGTTGTTTAGGTATGTTGGATGTTACGTCACAGTGAGGGGTTAAGGAATGGGATTATCGGATCATTATGTTGTTCTGTGTAAAATTAAGTTAGTGGGAGCTTGGATGGAGAGGAAGGTGATACGAAAGGTAGTAGGTAAAATTAAGAGTGAGAAGTTAAGTGAACAAGACAATAAGGATAAGTATGTAAGAGCGCTCGCTAGTTAATCGGTTGAATGTGAACAAGTTGATACTGAACAAATCTGGGGGCAAATGAAGGAAGCAATTGTTAATAGTGCAAAGGAAGTATGTGGATGTGCTAAAGTAGGAGGTAAGAATGTTAACAGTGAATGGTACGGAATGAAGAAGTGATGAAACCAGTTGGAGTAAAAAAGCGTGGTTGGATAACTTACTAAAAGCAAATGATGATCTCAAAAAAGAAAGATACTTGGGAATTATATAAGGAGGAAAAAAATATTAAAAGGTGCATACGTAGGAGAAAACAAGAGGTTAATGAACAGTTTGGAAGGAGGATGAATGGGGACTTACAAGGGAATAGGAAGCTCTTCTGGAAGGAAGCGCGAAAGGTTAAGAATGAGAATAAGGGGAATCTGCTTAGAATAATGAATAGGGATGGTGCTTTTGTAACTGATGAAATGGATGTGAGGGGAGTGTGGAAAGAACGCTTCGAAAATCTGCACAATATTAACAGTAATGAAGAGGTGATAGTGAATGTTTGTGGGTTTGATGGTGCAAGAAGGAATAGGTATTTTGGGGATGAGGTTATTAGTAAGGAGGGGGTAATGGGTAGAGTGAGAAAGTTGAAGAATGGGTAAATCTGCAGGTATAGATGAAATTACTGGTGAAATGATCAAGAACGGAGGCGAGATGGTGATTGATTGGATTTGGAAGTTGTGTAATAAAGCGTTTATGGAGGGGTATAGTTCCAAGGGATTGGAGGAGAGCGGTAATAGTACCCTTATATAAGGGTAAGGGAGAAAAGGGGAACTGTAGAAATTATAGGGGATATAAGTTTATTGAGTGTTGTAGGAAGGTATATGCTGGTATTTTGGTCGAAAGAGTGCGTCGAGTGACTGAAGGACTGATTGGTGAAGAACAAGGTGCGTTTAGGAGTGGTAGAGGATGTGTGGATCAAATCTTTACATTGAAACAAATGATGGAGAAAATGAGGGAGAAGAAGAATAAATTGTATTTAGGTTTTATGGATTTGCAACAGGCGTATGATAGAGTTAATAGGGAAGCTTTATGGCAGGTGTTAGTGATATATGGTGTTGGTGGTAGGCTTCTGAATGGAATCAAAAGTATGTATGACGATAGTGAAGCGTGTGGAATAAATGGTGTCAATGGTGATTGGTTTAGGATTAATAGCGGAGTGAGACAGGGTTGTGTTATGTCTCCTTGGTTATTCAATTTGTATATGGATGGGGTTATGAAAGAATTCGAGGTGGGGATGACAGGAAATGGTGTTAGAATGATGAAGAATGGAGATGAGTGGAGGGTGCCCTACCTATTATATGCGGATGATTTGGTTCTGTGTGGCGAATCTGAAGAGAGTTTGAGAGGATTAATAGAGATTTGGCAGGGTGTGTAAATGGAGGGGTTTGAAAGTAAAAACGTAGATAAAGTTAGGAGTTTTGGTTGTAGGTAGAAGTCCAAGTCCTCAATGTGAAGTTATGTTAGATGGTGAGCAGCTGGAACAAGTGTCTGAGTTTAAATATTTAGGGTATGTGTTGGATGAGAAGGGAACGGATGATGCAGTGTAGTAGGAAAGTTGTGAATGGCAGGAAGGTTGCTGGTGCAATTAAATCGTTGGTGAATGTAAAGGGACTAAGTCTTGAGTGCGCTAGGGTCTCACATGAGGGTATGTTGTTACCTGTGTTATTGTATAGTAGTGAGACTATGGTCTGGAATAAGAAGTATAGATCTAAAGTTCAATGTGTTCAGATGGACAATCTTAGGGGCATGCTAGGTGTGAGAAGAATTGATAAAATGAGGAATGAACGTATTAGAGAGTTTTGTGGTGTGAAGAAAGGGGTAAATGAGAGAATAAATGAAAGTATGTTGAGATGGTTTGGTCATGTGGAAAGGATGAATGATAGTCGGTTGGTTAAGCGGATGTATAGTGGCGAGTGTGTTGGGAACCGACCGGCTGGGAGACCGAAGAAAAAGTGGATTGAGTCGGTGAACGAATGTCTGAAGGAGAGAAATGTGAGTTTGGCAGAGGCGAAAATAAAGGTGCATAATAGGAGTGAATGGCGGGGTTTTGTATGGGGGCATGGTTGTGGCCCACCTGGCCCAAGGGATGAACCCTTACATTGACGATTTACCATAGTGAGGGTCCGTCGCGGTCCCATGAAGCTCTAGGGTGGATTTCTGTCTGTGACGAGTTCTCACTAATTAATGGTACAGAAGGGGTAAAGCTGGGCTTTCCTTTCGACTTTTGTCATATTCTTCTACCTTTTCTTCTCCGATGCATCAACACGCACCTCACCCCAGTCTTGGAGAAAAGAAATGAAAGAAAAAAAGAAAAAATATATATATATATATATATATATATATATATATATATATATATATATATATATATATATATATATATATATATAAATATAAATGTTTTTCTATATATATTAGATATATATATATATATATGTGCTGGAAATGTGAGAAGAATTGATAAAAGAAGGAATGATGAACGTATTAGAGTGGTGTGGTGTGAAGAAAGGGAAGTAAATGAAGGAATAAATGAAAGTATGTTGAGATGGTTTGGTCATGTGGAAAGGATGATGATAGCCGGTTGGTTAAGCGGATGTATAGTGGTGAAAGTGTTGGGAACCAAACCGGCTGGGAGACCGAAGAGAAAGTGGATTGAGTCGGTGAACCAGATGTCTGAAGGAGAGAAATGTAGGTTTGGCAGAGGCGAGAATAAAGGTGCATGATAGGAGAGAATGGCGGGGTTTTGTATGGGGGGCATGGTTGTGGCCCACAGGGATGAACCCTTACATTGACAATTTACCATAGTGAGGGTCCGTGCGGTCCCATGATGCTCTAAGTGGATTTTCTGTCTGTGACGAGCTCTCACTAATTAATGGTACAGAGGGCCAGTAAGGCTGGGCTCTTTCGACGTTTGTCATGTTGCTCAACTGCTTTTCTTTTCACGATGCCTTTGGCACCTTACCCCAATCTTGAGGCAAGAGGGAAGGTGAGAAGAAGAAAGAGAAGAAGGGAAATATATATATATTTCTCTTTATTTATTTATATATATATATTTAATAGATTTTCTTTCTTTTATATATATATATATATATATATATATTATATATATATATATATATATATATATATATATATAATATATATATATATATATATATATATATATATATATATATATATATATATATATATATATATATATATATATATATATATATATATATATATATGTATATATATAGATAGAGAATTTAATAATAATAATAATAATACTTTATATATATATATATATATAACTATATATATATATATATAATAATAATAATATATATATATATATATATATATATATATATATACTATCTTCTTATATATATATATATATAACTCTATATATATCAAAAAAGCTTGATCCGAGTATGGCATGCGTCAATACTCTCTAAGTTCCCTTCCGTTGGGTTTCCTCCTTCTGTTTGCTTACTCTTGTCTTGTTATCTCTCTGGTCGCTCCATATCAGCACTCTCGATTAGTGGGCAATTCTTTCCTCCTTTCCTGTTAAGTATACAGCGTTACCTCAAAGGTTCTGTTTTTTCTCCAACTTTATTCTTACTTTTCATCAACGATCTCCTCAGCTGTACTTCTAACTCTGTTCACTCTTATGCCGACGACTCAACTCTCCATTCTTCTACTCATTTCAAATCTGCACCCTCTTTTGCATCTAGAGTTGCCTCTCGTCTTCAACTTTCCAATTCTATTCTTGCCGACCTGGATGGAATTTCCAGGTGGGGCCGCTGCATTCTGTGAAATTCAACTCTTTGAAAATTCAACTTCTTCACATCTCCCTCTCAAAAACACCTCCTAACTTTCCTATTTTCTTCGACGGTTTTAACGTCTCACCTGTTGACAACATAAACATTCTTGGTCTGAACATAAACAAAAAATCTGTCTTGGAAACCTCATATCACAACAGTTGCTAAGGTGGCCTCAAAGAAGCTAGGAGTTCTGTTCAGGTTGCGGGAATTTTTTTCTTCTGCACAGCTACTCCAGTTATATAAGGGCCTTATTCGCCCTTGTTTGGAGTACTATTCTCACATCTGGGGGGGCTCCGGTTCCACCCTTCTATTGGATAGAGTTGAGTCTAAAGCTGTGAATAATAAACTGTCCCCTACTTTCACTCTCTTGACCGTCTATCTCTGCGACGTGACGTTGGCGCACTATCTCTTTTCTATAGGTACTACAACGGTAGATGCTCAGGGGAGTTGGCCGCTCGCATTCCACCTTCATTGCGTCGCCCTCGTAATACAAGGGGTGCCATGCTCTCGCATGAATTTTGCGTGAACATTGAAAATCCCAGACTCGTTCGTTGTGGTGCCTCTTTCTTTCCAGCTACTTCTGTTCCGTGGAACTCCTTGCCATCTTGTTTTTTCAACTGTATTTAATCTTCCTCTCTTTA
>JABUQX010038909.1:67500-104110 GCA_015478945.1 Trachelipus rathkii
GATTAACAATCTCACTCCAATATGTAATCCTTTCACACCTTCTACATCCTTCTGCGGTCTTCCTGCTGCTGCTTCTCTTTCTTCTCCCTTCTGCTTTCCACCGCGTCCACACTCGATGACAGTCGAATCATATATATATATATATATATATATATATATATATATATATATATATATATATATATATATATATATATATATATATATATATATATATATATATATATATATATATATATATATATATTTTAATAAATATATATATATATTTATATATATATAAATATTTATATATATATATATATATATATATATATATATATATATATATATATATATATATATATATATATATATATATATATATATATATATATTTTTTTTTTTTTCTTCACCTTCTTCTTTGCCCCAAGATTGGGGGTAGGTGCTGTACAAGCATCGGAAAAGCAAACCAGTAGGAGAACGATGCCAAACGCAAGTAGAAAAGAAAGCCCATCCTTACAGCCCCCCCTGTGTAACATTAATTAGTGAGAGCTCGTCACAGAAAATCCACCCAAGAGCATCATGGGACCGCGACGGACACTCTCACTATGGTAAATCGTCATTGTAAGGGTTCATCCCTTGGCCCTGGGTAACCATGCCCCATACAAAAACCGCGCCATTCTCTCCTATCATGCACATTTATTCTTCTCGCCTCAGCCAAACTCACATTTCTCTCCTTCAGACATTCGTTCACCGACTCAATCCACTTCCTCTTCGGTCTCCCAGCCGGTCGGTTCCCAACACACTCTCCACTATACAACCGCTTAACCAACCGACTATCATTCATCCTTTCCACATGACCAAACCATCTCAACATACTTTCATTTATTCTCTCATTTACCCCTTTCTTCACACCACTAATACGTTCATTCCTCACTTTATTAATTCTTTTCACCTAGCACGCCCCTAGATTGTCTATCTCAACACATTGAACTTTAGATCTTTACTTCTTATTATTCCAGACCATAGTCTCACTACCATACAATAACACAGGTAACAACATACCCTCATGTAAGACCCTAGCGCACTCAAGACTTAGTCCCTTTACATTCACCAACGATTTAATTGCACCAGCAACCTTCCTGCCATTCACAACTTTCCTACTACACTCTGCATCATCCGTTCCCTTCTCATCCAACACATACCCTAAATATTTAAACTCAGACACTTGCTCCAGCTGCTCATCATCTAACATAACTTCACACTGAGGACTGTCCTCACTCACAACCATAACCTTACTCTTATCTACGTTTACTTTCAAACCTCTCCTTTTACACACCCTGCCAAATCTCTCTATCAATCCTCTCAAACTCTCTTCAGATTCGCCACACAAAACCAAATCATCCGCATACAATAGGCAGGGCACCCTCCACTCCTCTCCATTCTCCATCATTCTAACACCATTTCCTGCCATCCCCACCTCGAATTCTATCATAACCCCATCCATATACAAATTGAATAACCAAGGAGACATAACACAACCCTGTCTCACTCCGCTATTAATACTAAACCAATCACCATTGACACCATTTATTCTTACACACGCTTCACTATCGTCATACATACTTTTGATTCCATTCAGAAGCCTACCACCAACACCATATATCACTAATACCTGCCATAAAGCTTCCCTATTAACTCTATCATACGCCTGTTGTAAATCCATAAAACCTAAATATAATTTATTCTTCTTCTCCCTCATTTTCTCAATCATTTGTTTCAATGTAAAGATTTGATCCACACATCATCTACCACTTATAGCACTTAAATTGCTACATCACCAATCAGTCCTTCAGTCACTCGACGCACTCTTTCGACCAAAATACCAGCATATACCTTCCCTACAACACTCAATAAACTTATTCCCCTATAATTTCTACAATTCCCTTTTCTCCTTACACATATATAAGGGTACTATTACCGCTCTCCTCCAATCCCTTGGAACTATACCCTCCATAAACGCTTTATTACACAACTTCCAAATATATATATATATATATATATATATATAATATATATATATATATATATATATATATATATATATATACCTAACATATATATATATACTCTCTCTCTCTCTCTCTTTCTCTCTCTATATATATATATATATATATTAGGGGTGTACCGGAACTGAAATTTTCAGTTCCAGCCGGAACCGGAATTAGCCGGAATCACAAAAAAAATTCCGGCCGGAACCGGAATTTCTTAAGAACTTTTCTTTAACTATAAAGAAATGTAAAAAAAAATATTTTATATAATTTTCAACATAAAATATTATATTTAGTAAAACGCCACTTCATGAACATATGGAAAATCATCATCGAAGAGAATATCTGGAAGTCCAAAAATTTTAATAGTAAAAGAGAGAGTCTTGTATTTTCTAGAACAGGGGAAACCACAAAAGAGCAATAGATCCAAGACGTGAGATAAGTGAGTTTTGAGGAGAATTTCTCCTCCAAAAAAGATTTGGCCTATCAATGACCCCAAATCACAGAAAATAATGAATTTTATCGCAATGACTAACTAACTATTCACAGTCACAGAAGAGAAGGGATTCATAGAACTTATTGTCCATTTTCAACCAAAATATCTTATTCCTAGTAGAAAATATTTTGTAGAGAAGATGTTACCAACTTCATACATGAAATTATGATCAGCAGTTTTCGAGAAGTTATCTAAGAATGATCAGATATCATTTACTACAGATATATAGAGAAAAATAATTCAAACGAGTCATTTATTTCTTTAACTGCACTCTGGCTTACCAGCGAGTTTAAAAAAATGGACTGTGTACTCCATTGTAAGTATTTCCCAGGTTCTCATTCTGGAATTAAAATCACTAGAGTTTTGAAATTATGATGAATAATTGGGAAATTCCTCCTAACAAAATCCATTTGATCCTTTGAGATGGAGCATATAACATGAAACTTGGAACTGATTTAGCAGGATACACAAGTTTTTTTGTTTTATTCATAAAATTCAATTTGTTATTAAAGATGCCTTATTTTCTCAAAGAACAGTGTGATTTAATAAAGAAATGTAGGAATATTTGTACATTTCAATCATTCCAGTTTTTAAGCTGTAATGAACTTAAAATACAAAGAGACTTGGATCCACATCTTGCAAGCTCACTTATGCCAATTCAAGATGTTAATACAAGGTTGAATAGCACATATTTGATTCTAGAAAGAATTGAATGTTTGAAAAGACCTCTGCAAGTTTATATTATAGAACAATCAATCATTTAAGCTTTGACTGCTAATAAATGGCAAATACTTGAAAAAATTCTAAGAGTTTTGCAACCATTTCTCATGGTTACGGAAACTATAAGGCAAAATCAATTATATCATCAATTATTCTCTATATTTGAGCTCTTCAGCATATCTCTCAGATTCTGAGGATGACAGCAGAGTTCAGACTTTAAAAAAAGAGCTGAAGAAGGCATTAGAGTTTAGATTTATGAATAAAAAGGAAGAGAAAGGATCAATAGACATATATCAAAACAAGATAATTGTTTTAAATACTGTAGTAGATCCAAGATACAAACTGACTTTATTTTCTAATGAAATAAGAGAATTGAGTAGAAAATGGATGCTTGAAGAAATATGCAAATAATTGAAGGTAGAAAGTGATAATAGTAGTAGCAGTACAGAAGAAGGTTCAGGCGATGAGTCATCCATCCATTTTCAGAAACTAGCATTATCTACAATAAACTTAGATTTGTCAAGTACCTCAAAATCATCAGGAGCATTAAGAAAAGAAATTACTGCAAAGTTACTTAGTTTTTATAAGTTTGAAGAAAGTGAAAGTGACAGTGGAAGTAAGATTTAGTGTAAAAGGGAAAAAGAAAAATCAACAGTGGCTCTAAAAAGGTGAAATTCTTAAAGAAATTGAAATTTTTTTTACCAGAGAAATCAATTTCTAATCTGGGAAAAGAAAAATTACTTAATTGGTGGAAAGTGACCAAAGCTAAATTCCCAAACATAACAGTACTAGCCAAAAAATTACTCTCCTTTCCAGTCTCCCCCCATATATTCAGAGAAATTATTTTCATTTTCAGAAGCAAGAAATATATTTGAGGAAAAGCGTTTAAAAATATCGCCCAATACTGGTGAAAAGTTTTTCTTTTACTTAAAAGATGAGCTATGGGTTATATAAATCTCTTCCAGCAAATTTTTCTCAGAAGTAAATTAGTAATTCCGGTTCCGGCCGGAATTTTGAAAAATTCCGGCCGGAACCGGAAAAAAATGTCAAATTCCGGCCGGAATTCCGGTACACCTCTAATATATATATATATATATATATATATATATATATATATATATATATATATATATATATATATATATATATATATATATATATATATATATATATTACACTATATATATATATATATATATATATATATATATGAACCATCAATTTGTTTCATTTTACCAATAAGCCATAAAAATTTTCAATAAGGGGTCAGAGAGAAAATATTAAAATAACCGGGTCATAAATAAAAAAAAAAGTTTGGGGAACGCTGACCTAATACATAAACGCTACAAAAAGGGAATTTATAATCCACACAATAGCCTACCTACCGTAGCTAAACAGTAAAACATTTGACAGAACGAGTCCTAGCAAATCGCGGGTTCGAATCCTAGGTAGAAATTACCTAGAGAAGTTCCCCTCCTTGAATAGGGCTATGCCCGTGAGGTGTGAACTTTTTAATATAAAAAAAAAAAGAAAAAAGAAAGGGTGGAAGATTAACAAAGACTAACAGAGAGATATCTAAAAAAAAAAAAAAATAATAATAATAATAATAATAATAAATATAATAATAATAAAAATAATACATACCAGTCTTCACATCAACTAAATCAGGCATTGGAAAAACGGGTTTAAAATCAATCTGAGGTTCATATTCATCAATTGCTTCGTCTTTTGACGTATCTGCAACTCCACTTTCAATTGATTTGCCTTTGGATTCAGAGCTGGAGGTCTTTCCAAACACAGCTTTTGGCTCAAACTAATTTTATATATATATATATATATATATATATATATATATATATATATATATATTTATTTTTATATTTTTAATATATATATATATATATATATATATATATATATATATATATATATATATATATATATATATATATATATATATATATATATATATATATTATTATTATTATTATTATTATTATTATTATTATTAATATCTTCCTCCAATCCCCAGATTGGGGTGAGATGCATAGCATATACCGTACCGGAACAGAAAAAATATCCACCCGGAGGCTTCACGAGATTGCGACGGACATTCACTGTGGTATATCATCAATGTGGGGTTCATCCCCTGGGCAAAGCCCACAACCATACCCCCACACAAAATTCTGCCATTCCCTCCTGTTATGCACCCTTCTTCTTGCCTCTGCCAAACTCGAATTCCTCTTCTTCAGGCATTCCTTTACCGACTCAATCCACTTTTTCTTCTGTCTCCCAGCCATTCAATTTGTACCACTATTCATATGCTTAACCAATCAACTATGTACTCTTGTTTATTCTCTCATTTACGCCCTTCATCACACCATACAACTCCCTAATGCATTCATTCCTCGTTTAATCAAATCTTCTAAAAAGTAACACACCCCTAAGATTGTCCATCTGAACACTCTGTACCTTAAACACAGAAATCAAAATCCTTCATCCCCATACCTCAATCAATATACTTTAATTAAATATCTATGTTATAAAGTAACTTCCCAATTGATTACATGATTACAATCTTTCTTGACCTTTCGTACTTCTTTCCAGAAAAGCTTCCTATTCCCATGTATATCTCCATTCAACCTTCTACCAAACTATTCATTTAAATTTTCTTACTATGTACGCAAATTTTTGTTTTCCTACTTTCCTCCGTATATATTAAAACAAACCTTTATTTCGAGAACTCGTCATTTGTTTTTCAACCACGTTTCTTTTTCTTTTTTTACTTTACACCACATGCATCACCTCTTCATTCCAACACTCACTACTGACATTCTTACTTCCTACTTTTATCACACCCATATATTTCTCTTGAACTACAAATATAAGCTTCCTTCATTTGCGTCCAGATTTGTTCGGTTTTCCCTAAAACCGATTTATTTTTGGGCATTCTCACATACTTTTCCTTATAACCTCGTTCACTTAACTTCTCACTTTTAATCCTCCCAACTTTCTTCCTTTTAATTAACCTTCCTCTCAATCCATGCCCCTACTAATATATATATATATATATATATATATATATATATATATATATATATATATATATATATATTATATATATATAATATATACTATATATATATATATAATATATATATATATATATATATATATATATATATATATATATATATATAAATAATGTGTGTCGTCATCACCATCACCAACCACCACCTCTCCCGAAGACTGGGGGTAAGGTACGTAGCATGCACTGGAAGCAAAAAAAAGTAGTTAAAGAATATGACGCAAGTCGAAAAGACAGCCCAGCCTTTCCGCCCCTTTATACCTTTTAGTGTGAACTCGTATCAGTCAGAAAATTTACCCTCGAGTTTCAGGCGACCGCGACGGACCCTCACTGTGGCATCTCGTCAATGTAGGGTTCATTCCTTGGCCCAGGTGGATCACAACCATGCCCCTCTCACAAAACTCAGCCATTCACTCTTTTATGCATCTTTCTTCTCGCCTCTGCCAAACTCACATTTCTCTCCTCCAGGCATTCCATACTGACTCAATCCATTTTTCCTTCAGTCTCCCAGCCAGTCGATTCCTAGAAGACTAACCACTATATCTCAACTTACCCAGCTGACTATCATCCATACTTTCCACATAACTAAACCATCTCAACGTACTTTTATTTATTCTCTCATTTACCCCTTTCTTCACACCACACAACTTTCTAAAGCGTTCATTCCTCATTTTGTCAATTCTTCTCGCACCTAACACGACCCTAAGGTTTTCCATCTGAACACACTGTACTTTAGATCTATACCTCTTTTCCCAGACCATAATCTCACTACTATACATTAACACAGGTAACAACATACCCTCATATAAGATCCTTGCGCACTCAACACCTCATCCCTTTACATCCACCAGCGGTTTTATTGCACCAGACAACTTTCCTACAACACTCTGCATTATCCATTCCCTTTTCATCCAACATATACCCTAAATATTTAAACTCAGGCACTTGTTCCAGCTGCTCACCATTTCACATAACTAAACACCGAGGACTGTCCTCACTTACAACTATAACCTTACTCTTATCTACGTTTACTCTTAAACCCCTCCTTTTACACATCCTGCCAAATCTCTCTACCAATCCTCTCAAACTCTCTTCAGATTAGCCACACAAAACCAAATAATAAGCATATAATAGGCAGGGCACCCTTCACTCTCTTCCATTCTCCGTCATTCTAACATCATCCCCTGCAATCACCACCTCTTAATTCTTTCATAATCAAATCCATATACAAATTGAATAACTAAGGAGACAACAAATCCCTGTCTCATTCAGCTATTAATATTAAACCAATCACTTTCGACTCCATTTATTCCAACACACGCTTCACTATTGTCATACATACTTTTTATTTCATTCAGAAGCAACCCACCAACACCATATATCACTAACACCTGCCATAGAGCTTTCCTATTAATCCTATTGTGGCGTCTGGGGCAGGAGGCTGCCAGCCCCACTGATGAAACCTAGGCAGCCTCCGGGAAGAAACGCCACTTCATCGTGACAACGCTCACTCATCAACATCTAATAATATTCTTCAATTGAAGGTGGTTTTGAGACTTCACCTTACCCCTTCTAATTGGTGACCCCAGAGTGACCATAAAAACCCAGCCGAACATCCATCAAATTAAGTTTCTTCTGCTGGGCGCCACCTGTTCGGTATCCTGTGCGCTGTACCGTATCAAGCTCTGCAGGTGCGGACCAACTGCCAGTAAGAGTACAGAGTGGTCGAAGCCTTCTCAGTGACCTTAATGTGCGCACACCTAGCTCTCACCTGACAGTTGACCCGACATCATTTCAGGACCGGAGAGCGGAGTGTGCTCGCGGCATTGTCACTGGGGGGAGTCCTGTGGCGTCTGGGGCAGGAGGCTGCCAGCCCCACTGATGAAACCTAGGCAGCCTCCGGGAAGAAACGCCACTTCATCGTGACAACGCTCACTCACTTCAACATCTCGTATTCTTCAATTGAAGGTGGTTTTGAGACTTCACCTTACCCCTTCAAATTGGTGACCACCTGGAGTGACCAGTGCCACTGGTGTGGCACACGAACACCAACAAGCAACCACGCCAAATTTGATTCCGAACACCCATCAAATTAAGTTTCTTCTGCTGGGCGCTACTCTGTTCGGCCATCCTGTGCCGCCTGTACCGTTCAAGCTTCTGCAGGTGCGGACCAACTGCCAGTAAGAGTACAGAGTGGTCGAAGCCTTCTCAGTGACCTTAATGTGCGCACACCTAGCTCTCACCTGACAGCTGACCCGACATCATTTCAGGACCGGAGAGCGGAGTGTGCTCGCGGCATTGTCACTGGGGGGAGTCCTGGTGGCGTCTGGGGCAGAGGCTGCCAGCCACCACTGATGAAACTAGGGCAGCCCTTCCGGAAGAAAACGCCACGTTCATCGTGACAACGTCACTCACTTCAACATCTCGTATTCTTCAATTGAAGGTGGTTTTGAGACTCTCACCTTCCTTCAAATTTGGTGACCACCGGAGTGACAGTGCCACTGTTGTGGCACACGAACACCAACAAGAAACCATGCCAAATTTGATTTGATTCTGAACACCCATCAAATCACCGAACATCCATCAAATTCGGCCATCCTGTGCCGCCTGTACCGTTCAAGCTTCTGCAGGTGCGGACCAACTGCCAGTAAGAATACAGAGTGGTCGAAGCCTTCTCAGTGACCTTAATGTGCGCACACCTGCTCTCACCTGACAGCTGACCCGACATCATTTCAGGACCGGAGAGCGGAGTGCTCTCGGCATTGTCACTGGGGGAGTCCTGTGGCGTCTGGGGCAGGAGGCTCTAGCCCCAATTGATAAATCCTAAAGCAGCCTCGGGGCAAGAAACGCCATTTTCATCGTGACAACGCTTCACTCTCTTCAACATCTATTATATCCCATCTATTGAGGTGGTTATTTCAACATCAGAATTAACCCCTTCAAATTGGTGACCACCTGGAGTGACCAGTGCACTGTTGTGGCACACGAACACCAACAAGCCAACCATGCCAAATTTGATTCCGAACACCCATCAAATCACTGAACACCCATATCGAATTAAGTTTCTTCTGCTGGGCGCCACTCTGTTCGGTCATCCTGTGCCGCCTGTACCGTACTAAGCTTTCTGCAGGTGCGGACCAACTGCCAGTAAGAGTACAGAGTGGTCGAAGCCTTCTCAGTGACCTTAATGTGCGCACACCTAGCTTTCACCTGACAGCTGACCCAACATCATTTCAGGACCGGAGAGCGGAGTGTGCTCACGGCATTGTCACTGGGGGGAGTCCTGTGGCGTCTGGGGCAGGGGGGCTGCCAGCCCCACTGATGAAACCTAGGCAGCCTCCGGGAAGAAACGCCACTTCATCTGACAACGCTCACCTCACTTCAACATCTCATATTCTTCCATTGAAGGTGGTTTTGAGACTTCACCTTACCCCCTTCACTATCATACGCCTGTTGCAAATTATATATTATATATTTATATATATATATATATTATATATATATATATATATATATAATAATATATATATATATATATATAGTAATATATATATATATTTCTTTCTTTCTGTCCTTCTTTCTCCTCTTTGCCCCAAGATTGGGGTAAGGTGCGTACAAGCATCGAAAAAGAAAAGCAGTAGGAGAACATGTACATATATATATATATATATATATATATATATATATATATATATATATATTAATATTATATATATATATATATATATATATCTTATATATTATATATTATATATATATATATTATATATATATATATAATATATATATTATATGTATATTTCAAAGAAGATATTTCAAACACCTACAAAATATACCTATATATATATAATATATATATAATATATATATATATTATATAATATTAATTTAAGTTTATCAGAGGCGAGAATAAAGGTGCATAATAGGAGTGAATGGCGGGGTTGTGTGATGGGGTATGGTTGTGGCCCACCTGGGCCAGGGGATGAACCCCACACTTGACGATATTCAATAGTGAGGGTCCGGTGCGGTCCCGTGAAGCTCTAGGGCAGTGATTTCCAACCTTTTGTAATTCACGGCACACTAGTTAAGGCTGTGGAATTTTTGAGGCACACTTGTTAAAATAATAATGATAATGATAATGATAATGATGAAAATAATAATAATAATAATAATAGATTTTAAATCTAAAATATCTATAAAACATGCCTGTTAGTTTGCGGTTTAGAATCGATTAATAATAATATTAATGGGAAATTTGTGCTTGATGCTTGGAGAACAAATATTGTATGTTAGGTCTGATGTTTGATAACGCAACACGCATATTTTCCTCAAGATTTAACAATCTATTTCTTGTTTTGCATTTTATTGTGACCATTGCAGAGAAAGCTTGTTCACACAAGTATGATGTTGAAAATGGCAAAAGGGAACTTGCGGCTTTTTCTACTAGGTTAGGATACTCCTTTTGTATGCTAAGCCAAAAATCAGCCGCTGATAAGTCAGTATTCTCCAGTTTAATTTTCAGTAAAGAATCAGCGCAGAGATCATTAAATTCGTATCTTTTAGTAAATGTGAAATCTAGTTCTCAACAAAATCTGCCATATGAAATGGGGAAACAATCCACTCAAGATTCTTAACGGAAAGAGAAGGAAAGTACTTATCTACTGCATCTTGCAATTTTGATAAATGATCAAGAACGAGATCTTTTAGCTTTTCCTCGCCATTAAGTTCCGAAAATTTTAAAAGGGATTGAAATTTGAAAAACGCTTTTCTAAATTGCAGACTTCCAAGAAGGTACCTTTCTCATGAAACCTTTCATTTTATTGGTTTAAGAAACTATTGTTTCTTGTCGTCCCTGCAATGAAGTATTTAATTCATTTAGTTTACTAAAAATATCTGACAGATGACGCTGTAACCACCAATCATCATTTTGCAGCAAACTAGGAAAATGCATCATGTTCCTCTTCTTTAAAAAGGACTTTTAGTTCTTTCTTTGAGGTTTTTACGCGGTTCAGTACTCTACCACGAGATAACCATCTTACTTCTGTATGTAAAAATAATGAGATATATGGTGCATCCATTTCACAAAATTTTTTTAAAGAGTCTACAATTCAAAGGTCGCGATTTAATGTAATATATTATCTTCACAACCTGATTTATAACTTCAGCGAACTGCCCACCACAATTTTTCCATACCAGTGCTGCTCTGTACAGAAAGCAGTGAGTTATTATCAATGATCCATTTTCCTGTAAAGCTGGCGCCATAAATCCTTAATACTTTCCTGTCATTGATGGTGCACCATCAGTACATATTCAAGAACAGTCGTTCCATGAAAGACCATGGTTATTGAGATAGTAAGAGACGGAAGCAAAAATATCAGCACCGGTACTAGTGGTTTCCAACTCTTTACAAAACAAAAACTGCTCCACGATATATTTACCGTCAGTAAAACTACAGAATTAAAGAAGATGATTTTTGGCAGTAATATCAGTACTTTCATCTATTTGTAAAGCAAATTTATGGCGAGTTTTTAATAAATTGAAAACGTAATTTTATTAAAATGGTTAGAGATGTTACAACTAGATTAAAATCACGCGGCACCCTGTCGTGGTTTTGAGGCCAGACAGATCTCGCGGCACACAAGTGCCTCGGCACACCGGTTGGGAATCTCTGCTCTAGGGTGAATTTTCTGACTGCGCCGAGTTCTCACACTAAGAGGTATAGAGGGGGCTGTAAGGCTGGGCTTTCTTTTCAATATGTGTCATATTCTTCTACTACTTCTCTTTTCCGATGCATGTCACGCACCTTGCCCCCAGTCTTGGGGAAAAAAAAGAAGATGGTGATGATATATATATATATATAATATATATATATATATATATATATATATATATATATATATATATATATATATATATATATATTATATATAGTATATATATATATATATATATATATATATATATATATATATATATATACAAGTACAAGGTAATAGGTATCTTACCGCTTTTGGATCCTTGGTAGCAAAATTGAGTGTAGGTTCTGAAGCTGCTGCAAGAGAGCCAAATGATAATGCATTTTCCCATATTCTTATTGCTTGCCACAAACAAACCTTAAATTATATAATATTATATATATATATATATATATAATAATATATATAAATATATATATATATATATAATATATTATATATATATATATATATATATATATATATTATATATATATATATATATATATAATATGAGAGAGTAAAATAAATTGCATTTAGGTATTATGTAGACTTGCAACAGTCGAGTGACAGGATTAATAGGGAAGCAGTGACAGGTGTTGGTGGTAGGTTTCTGAATATAATCAAAAGTATGTATGACAATAGTGAAGTGTGTGTAAGAAAAAATGGGAGTTGGAAGTCAATGTTTTACTATTAATAGTCGAGCGAGATAAGGATGTGTTATGGCTCCCTGGTTGTTTAATCTGTATATAGATGGGGTGATAAAAGAATTAAAGGCTGGGGTGGTAGAGAAAGGTATTAGACTGATGGAGAATAGAAGTGTGTAGGGTGCCCTAAGGAAGTGTGGGTAAGGAGAGTCCAAAATGTTGTGGCGTCTGGGAAGAAACGCCACTTCATCGTGACAACTCTCACTCATCAACATCAAAAATTCATCTATTATTTGAAAAAGGGGAAAAGGGGGGGGGGTGGTTTTGAGACGTCACCTTACCCCTTCAAATTGGTGACCACCTGAAGTGACCATGAACACCCAGCCGAACATCCATTAAATTAAGTTTCTTCTGCTGGGCGCCACTCTGTTCGGTCATCCTGTGCCCGCCTGTACCGGACTCAAGCCTTCTGCAGGTGCGGAACAACTGCCAGTAATAGTAAAAAAAGAGTGGGTCGAAAGCCTTCTCAGTGACCTTAATGTGCGCACACCTAGCTCTCACCTGACCGATGACCCGACATCATTTCAGGACCGGAGAGCGGAGTGTGCTCGCGGCATTGTCACTAGGGGGAGTCCTGTGGCGTCTGGGGCAGGGGGCTGCTAGCCCCATTGATTAAATCCTAAGCGCCTCCGGGGAAGAAACGCCACTTTCATGCGTGACAACGCTCACACTACCAACATCAAAAGTCATCTTATTATTGAGGTGGTTTTGAGACTTCACCTTACCCCTTCAATGTGAAGTCATGTTGGATGGTGAGCAATTGAAGGAAGTATCTGAATTTAAATATTCAAGACATATGTTAAATGAGAAGGGGACGGATAATGCAGTGTAGTAGGAAAGTTTGTGGAAAAGGTGGCTGGTTCAATTAAATCCTTGGTGGATACAAAGGGACTAAGTAATATATATATATTATTATAATATATATATATATATTAATATAATATATATATATATATATATTATATATATATATATATATATATATATATATATATATATATATACGTAGGAGAAAACAAGAGAGGTAAATGAACAGTTTGGAAATAGGATGAATGAGGACATACAAGGGAATAGGAAGCTCTTCTGGAAAGAAGCGCGAAAGGTTAAGAATGAGAATAAGGGGAATCTGCTTAGAATAATGAATAGGGATGGTGCTTTCGTAACTGATGAAATGGATGCGAGGAGAGTGTGGAAAGAACACTTTGAAAATCTGCACAATATTAACAGTAATGATAAGGTGTTAGTGAATGTGTGTTTGGTTTTGATGGTGCAAGAAGGAATAGGTATTTTGGGGATGAGGCTTATTAGTAAGGAGGAGGTAATGGGTAGGATGAGAAAGTTGAAAAGAATGGTAAATCTGTAGGTATAGATGAAATTACTGGTGAAATGATCAAGAACGGAGACGAGATGGTGATTGATAGAATTTGTAAGTTATGTAACAAAGCTTTTATGGAGGGTATAGTTCCGAAGGATTGGAGGAGAACAGTAATAGTACCCTTATAGAAGGGTAACGGGGATAAGGGTGAATGTAGGAATTATAGGAGAATTAGTTTATTGAGTGTTGTAGGGAAGAAATATTCTGATATTTTGGTCGAAAGAGTGCGTTCGAGTGACTGAGGGACTGATTGGTGAAGAACAAGGTGCGTTTAGAAGTGGTAGAGAATGTGTGGAGAATCAAATCTTTACATTGAAACAAATGATATGAGAAAATGAGAGAGAAAAAGAATAAATTGTATTTAGGTTTTATGAATTTTCAACAGGCGTATGATAGAATTAATATTAAAGCTCTATGGCAGGTGTTAGTGATATATGGTGTTGGTGGTAGACTTCTGAATGGAATCAAAAGTATGTGTGACGATAGTGAAGCGTATGTAAGAATAAATGTGATTGATAGTGATTGGTTTAATATTAATAGCAGAGTGAGCAGGGATGTGTTGTCTCCTTGGTTATTCAATTGTATTTGGATGGGGTTATGATAAGAATCGAGGTGGGATGACAGGAAAATGGTAGTTAGAATGATGGAGGAATGGAGAGGAGTGGAGGGTACCCTACTTATGTATGCGGATGATTTGGTTCTGTGTGCGAGTCTGAAGAGAGTTTGAGAGGATTGGTGGAGGAGTTTGGCAGGGTGTGTAAAGGAGGGTTTGAAAGTGAAGTAGATAAGAGTAAGGTTATGGTTGTGAGGCGAGGACAGTCCTCAGTGTGAAGTTATGTTAGATGAGATGGTGGAAAAAGTGTCTGAATGTAAATATTTAGGGTATGTGGTGGGGAAGAGAAGGGAACGGATGATGCAGAGTGTGAGAAAGTTGTGAATGGCAGGAAGGTGGCTGGTGCATTAAAATCGTTGGTGAATGTGTAAAGGGACTAAGTCTTGGAGTGCGCTAGGGTGTCTTGGATGAGGGTATGTTGTTACCTGTGTTATTGTATGGTAGTGAGACTATGGTCTTGGAATAAGAAGTATTGATCTAAAGTTCAATGTGTTTCAGAGGACAATCTAGGGGGCATGCTAGGTGTGAAAAGAATAAATAAAGTGAGGAATGAACGTACTAGAGAGAGAGTGTTTGGTGTGAAGAAAGGGGGTAAATGAGAGAATAAATGAAGTATGTTGAATGGTATGGTCATGTGGAAAGGATGAATGAAAGTCGGTTGGTTAAGCGGATTGATAGTGGGTGTGTGTTGGGAACCGACCGGCTGGGAGACCGAAGAGAAAGTGGATGAGTCGGTGAACGAATGTCTGAAGGAGAGAAATGTGAGTTTGGCAGAGGCGAGAATAAAGTTTCATAATTAGGAGAAGAATGGCGGGGTTTTGTATGGGGGCATGGTTGTGGCCCACCTGGGGCCAGGGGATGAACCCTTACATGACGATTTACCATAGTGAGGGTCCGTCGCGGTCCTATTTGATGCTCTAGGGTGGATTTCTGTCTGTGACGAGCTCCTCACTAATAAATGGTACAGAGGGGGCGGTAAGGCTGGGGCTTTCTTTTCGACGTTTGTCAATGTTCTCCTACTGCTTTCTTTTCGATGCTTGTACAGCACCTTACCCCCAATCTTGGGCAAAGAGGAAGGTGAAGAAGAAAAGAAAGAAAGAAAAGATATAATATAGATATATATATAATAATATATATATAATATATATTATATATATATATATATATATAGTATAATATAGTATATATATATATATATATAATATATATATATTATATAATATATATAATAATAATATATATATATATATATTTCTTTCCCAATATATTTATTGCTTCCTAATTATTATTCCCACACAATGTAAAAACTCTGACGAATATTGATAATATTCATTAAACCTTTACTTAATATTTTACTCTTATCCTTTGTTTCTATGTTCAGACTCCTACAGCATTTGCTTTTTTTATTCAAGTATTTAACTGGTCTTTCCTCCAACTATTCTGACAATCCTTATCTCTGAGTTGGTTTTTCAATTTTAATTTAAATTACTATAAACCATGAAATCACCTGGCATTAATCTTTTACAACTATAGCCTTGACACTTTTCTCCTCTAAAAGATCCATTAAGAATTACAAAACCCCCCTAAATGGCAATAATTTTTTGCTTCCCAAGACGATAGATTCCAGAATGTTGAAAAAATTAATTGGCTTGGGATTATAACTCTTCAAAAGATCTTCAATTTAATTGATCAGCAATTCTACCCAAATATTTTTTATGTGTCCCTCTGCACCGAGAATCATACACTAGATCCCGTCTGTCTACAAAAATTTGACGGAATATCTCTCTTAATCTACTTTTTTATAACAAATCTTATTTCTCTTCATTGAAAATAAAAAAAATATATATTTACAAATTGTTTCAACTAACAATAAAAATTACGATTTCAATGGCTTTTCCATCACAGAAAAAATTAAAATTGTGAAGCTATTAATGTTTTTTTTTTCTTTAAATTTCAAGCCTATGAGCACTTATTAGCATCTGCATTCAATTTAAAAAAAAAAAAAAGTTTTGAGGTTTAAGAGTTTTGTTAATTTGTAAACAATGTTATTGTTGTTTTCCACTCTATAAATAGTCCAATTTTTTTTTCCTAATCAGAATAGCCAACTTTTTCTACAAGTAACAAGCTTACTTCCTTCATTTTTTTTATGAGGACTCAACAATATTAAGTAAATACAACATATAAAACCAACAACATTAATCCTATCTCTACAATACCAAGGCATAAAAAATATAAAAATCATTAATAATTTGATAAGTTACCTCCCTCTGTTGTAGTACTAGTTACAGAAAGATCTTGAGTCTTGGAGGTAATGGTTGCACTAGTAGTTGTGCTGACTGGGAGGTTAAACACAAAAGTAGACAGAGGTCCAGATTCTGATGATGGTTTAGTAGGAGAGAATGTAAAGTTGGAGAAAATAGATTCTTTTTTGGGTTCACTAGTTTTGTCAGATGGTTTTTTACTTTCTGTAACATCTTCTGATTTTGGAAGAGAAAATTTGGGTTCAGAAGAGAATGTAAAACCCTCCAGAGAAAATTTTCCACCGGCACCGCCTTCATTTTTTGATAGATTTTCATCCAATGCATCTGCAGATATAACAATAGCAGTTGGAGACTGACAATCTGATGTCTTGAACAAGGATATGGAAGGGCTTGATCCTGGTTTCACAGGATTTATAGTTACACTTGAACTGGGGCCAAAAGTAGTGGATGAGCTACCAGTAGAAAATGTCACACTAACAGAAGGTGATGAAGCAATGCTAGAAGTAATTCCAAATGGCAATACCGACTTCGAAACTGGTGTACCAAATGTTAGTCCAGTTTTGGCACTAGATTGATCTCCTAGGAATGTTAAACCAGTGCTAATGGGTGTGGAACTTAAAGAAGTTTGCACTCCAAACTTAAATGCGGCTGGAAAACAAAAAAATTTAGTTATTTAATAGCACAAAAATAATAATGTTTAAAACAAAATTAATCACTAATGTTTAAAGCAATGTAAGAGCAATAAGACATTGGTTAAGGAAAAAAAAAAAATTTAAAATATTAAATTTTAGTAAAAAGTAAATGTAATTTTTTTATATATAAAAAAAAGACATACTTTTAGGAGTTTCTTTAGTTAGTGAAGTAGAAGATGGAGCGATTTCTCCTGGTTTGAGAGTCTGACAAGCTGGGCAGGAAATATCTTCCTTTTTATTTTTAACTAAACATGTTGGGCAAGACCAGCTTCCTGGTTCAGGTTTAAACAGTTCATGTAATTGTTTAAGAGAAGCTGTTGTAGTTGAGGTACTCAATTTCATTTCTTGATTTTTGACTAGAGTAGTTTCCTACAAGAACATATAAAGAGTCAATCAAAATTGATTAATACATTTAATGTTCTATGTCTTCTATATATGTCAAAGTAAAATTACCTTTCTGGAATTTTCAGCTGCTTCAGCAACCATTTTGCCTTTGTAGAATGCCTTCTGGAAATTCTGTGCTGACTCTGCAGTCTTGAATTTACAACAAAACTTTTCTAAAACTAACTTCTCATCTGCAAAATCCTGAAAATGAGACAAAATTGAGTTGAATAATCCATTCACTTACTACAAAATATATCATATTACATCAGCATTCACATCAGATACATCCCAATGTTATGAGTAATTTACAAATATTGAAATAAACTTTAAATTCAGTATAAAACATTCATCAAACATTTAAAGTTTTTAAAGTTTTAAGATTTACAAAAAAACAAAAACAAAGCAAAAAAACAAAACACATATTCTCTCAATGAAAACTACTTACTATTTTCATTTCAATAAATTTAAACTATGTGGCTATAATAAAGAACAGTTAATTAAGTCTTAACACTTACATGGGCAGCCCAAAGCCAAACTTTATCATTATCTTTCATAGTAAGATCCATTGTTGGCGTAATTAAGTGATTGCAGCAGATTTTGTGTGTCTAGGAATATATATATATATATATATATATATATATATATATATATTTATATACCCATCTCTTTCTACAGTGATATTTAAATATATTATATATATATATATATATACCGGTATATATATATATATATATATATATATATATATATATATATATATATATATATATATATATATATATATATATATATATCACCCACCCTCTTTCCTCAGACTGGGGTAAGGTGCATCACATGCACTGGAAACAGAAAAAAAGTAGAACATGACGCGAAAAGAAAGCCCAGTCTTACCGCCCCCTTTATACACCCAAGTGAGGACACGTTGTAGTCAGAAAATCCAATCCAAAGCTTCACAGGACTGCGACGGACCCTCACTATGGCATCTCGTCAAAGTAGGGTTCATTCCTTGGCCCAGGTGGGCCACAACCATACCCCCTAAAAAAAAACAGCCATTCACTCCTATTATGCGCCTTTCTTCTCGCCTAGCCAAACTCACATTCCTCTCTTCCAGTCATTCCTTTACTGACTCAATCCACTTTCTCTTCAGTCTCCCAGATGGTCGATTCCCGGCACATTCACCACTATATATTCGCTTAACCAACCGATTATTATCCATCTTTTCCACATGGACTACTTTCTTCACACCACGCAAATCCCTAATGCGTTCATTCCTCATTTTATCAATTCTTCTCAAACCTAACACGACCCTAAGATTGTCTATCTGAACACACTGTCCTTTAGATCTGTACCTCTTATTTCCTACCATAGCTTCACTACTATACATTAAAACAGGTAACAACATACCCTCATCCAAAGCCCTGGCGCACTCAAGACTTGGTCCCTTTATATCCACCAAGGACTTAATTGCGTCAGTCACCTTCTTAATATTCACAACTTTCAATTATATATATATATATATATATTATATTAATATATACTATATTATATATTATATATATATATATATATAATATATATTTATATAAAAAAATATATAAAAATAATATATATATTATATTATATTAACAAAAAAAGAAATTGCAAACATTGCTAGCAAGATGTTTAAAATATTGATGTTTTCCTTCAAAGCGCATGCACCAGAGAATTTTCAAAGGACTAAATTTTTTAATAAGACTTGGATAATGAACCATATAGTGCATCTTTGGCGTTAACTTGCCAGGAAACAGTTTGCAAAATTCTATTAGAAATTCAGATATTTGTAATTGTAAATATTCAAGTTTATTTAAATCTATAATATTTATCTATATATATATATATATATATTATATATATATATATATATATATATATATATCTTTACTAATTTTAAAAAAAATTTATATTGCACATTTGCAACAGCAGCAGCAACAGTAACAACAACAGTCATAACATCTACCAAAACATTGGTTTTCCATCTTACCTTTTCATCTTCCTCTCCTGTATTTACTTCAACCTGTTCTGGAAGGGGTATGATAGGTTTAAAATCTGGGCATGGATCACGACCATCATCTATATAAGTGTCGCTATCATTGGCACTCTTGTTTGGAGAACTTTTTGAGTCAACAGTGGGTATCTGAACAGCACTAGGTTGTGAAGGTGCACCAGGAAAATCTGCTCCACTGTTTGGCCATTGACCGAACGTTGGAGAAAAACCTTTATCTGAAAGGGGGAAAAAATATGTACTGGTATATATAAAATAAAAAAAGAAGTCATTTATAGTAATTTAAACAAAATAGGTTAATAATTATGGATTGACACTTAACTTTAATATTAGAAAAGAAAATAATTGAATAACATAGTACACATCAAATTAATGACAAAAACAATCCAATAAACTAGTTATATAGGGAAGATGAAATATATTTGATTCATGATTGGTAAAGTTAATGTGAAATAGTAGGAACAAATAAAATAACATCCGTTTACAACAAAGGTCTTATTATGGGGACAGTTTGCATAATTTAAAACTGGGATAAAAAAATTAACCAGTAACTATATATAAAATATATTATATATAGTGATATTATATAATAATATATACTGACGCTTCTCATTATATATATAATTATATGTATATATATTTGGAATTTTTTTTAATACAAATCGGTAACAGGTTAATTTTTACCCCAACATTAACTTCAAAGCTCAAAATCGGTAACAGGTTAATTTTTACCCCAACATTAACTTCAAAGCTCAAAATCGGTAACAGGTTAATTTTTACCCCAACTTTGAACTTCAAAGCTCAAACCGACCCCATCCTCTGACCTTTGTTATAAATGAAAGTTAATTTGTTTGCCCCTGCTATTTAACATTTAACATATTCATCACTTCACAACTATTTCTCACCCGCCTTACTTTACTAATTTATTGGATTCAGTGTCAACAATTCAACATGTGGCTATCAATACAAAACTAATTTTGTCATTGCATACCTGCTGTAATACTATCTTTGTGAGTAACTGGTGTGGATGTTAAAGATGATGCTAGCAGATTTTTAGAACCTTTCTCAGGAGAATGATAAGTAGTAATTGCCGAATACAATGGGGCTGGAATATTAGATAAAAGACCTTCCGTATTGAAAGCTGTTTCAGAGGAGACAGTAATTGGGAAACTATTGGACATAGAAGGAAAAGCAATAGAACTTGAAGCAGGCAAAGTAATTTGATAAGAATGTGGAGGATTTGCAGAAGCACCCATCTCTTTATCGGCTTTGTTCTGAGTTAATTTAAGTCCAAGAGTTCCAGGCTGAAAATTATACTATAATTAGCTTAAAGAATTGTAGCAAAACTTTTATTTAAAAAAAAAAAAAAAATGTTAACCTGATACATTGCAGCAGCTCCTAGAGCCGTGGTTGGAGTTTCAGATTTTATGGCAACAGAAGCTGTGGGTAAGTAAGCTTGCTCTTGCAATGTAGATGGAGGAATGAAAGGCGGTTGACATGCATTAAATAAAGCCGTTGGAGCTACAAGAGGACTGCCAACTGGCTGCTGACCATAAAATCCCATATAATTGTTGTAGACACCCTGAATTGCAGCTGTGAAATGGAAAGAGAATAACCAGTATTATATTTCAAGCAGCAACCCTACTGTAAAATATTAATATGATTATTTATCTGGCATTATTAAGAAAAAGGTTAGTTCAGTTAAATAGAAAATAATTGAAAATTACTCACGACTAGCAATATCTATTGGTACTTGATTATCAGCACTAGTGGTACCAGCAGTTACAAGATGAAGTGGATCAGTCTGAAATTTCATACAGTTTAAGATTTCTCAATTTAATAAATAGTAACACGCAAACAAAACTTTCTCACATAGAAAAATAATATAACTGTATATATATAATATATATATATATATATATATATATATATATATATATATATATATTATATAATATATATTATATACTATATAGATATATATATAGACAATTATATATAATTTATATATATTATATAATATATATAATATATATATATATATATATATATTATATTTTATTTTTTATTTTTTTTATATTTTTGGAATATAACTTAATATGTGAAATAATAACTAATAAATTTAGGGTTAAGATTTATTCATAAATTAGTAGCTATATCCTAGTTCAGTTTTACTAACCCAATTAATTCTAATTTTTAAAAATTTTTTTTTTATTATTATTATTATTATTAATTTACACTAATAAAATAGGGTAATTATTGAGTTTAACAGATTCCAAAGAAATCAATATTTTTTTAAAAATCAATTGATGTTTTGATATTTCTAGAAGCAACGTTGCCAAATGTTAATAAAATATAATTTTACATTTGAAAAATCAGTAAGGTTATGATGAGTTTGGTTAAGTAGACAGATTTACTGTGTATAATTAACAAAACTTATCATGGTAATAGTAGCGCAGAAGGGCTTCACCTCCGATTTTTATAAAAATCACAGGATATAGCTACTTTATAAAAATAATGAAGAATAAAAAAAAAAATGAAAATGACTGACATCTTTAGGAAAAAAAGTTACAGCTTCTCAAAGTTTAAATTTTCTCATAAGATTTTCTTATAATAAAAAAATATAGCTATATATTTTTTAAAAATCGCAGGATTTATATACTCTAAAAAAATAATAAGGAAAAAAAAAAAAAAAAAAAAAAAAAAAAAAAAAATGATTGAAGTCTTCTGGAAAGAAAGTTATAGCCTCTCAAAGTTTAAAATTTTTCCATAGGCTTTCTTATAAAAAATATTAATGGGCCTCGTGCTCATTTTAGAGCCATCCTAGTTTAGGTTATGATAAGATTTGTTAAGTAGCTATACACAGAATAAAATCGTCTATAGACGAGCGAAGGCTATTGTTCGGCATACTTTTAAAGAAGTTAAAAGGAATTTTACAAGAACTTACACATCAACCTTTAATCGTTCTACACAATTGGAAAAGATATGGAACAAGGTTAAAAATTTAAAATCTTAAGTAAATACTTACTCCTCAATAGTTTTAAGAGATCAACTTTCTAATTGTGTTGTTTCTGATTCTCTGGAGATTGCCAATCAGTTTGCATATCAGTTTGCTAAGGTAAATTAGTATAAATGTTACAGGAAAGTTTGTTATACTATGCGTTTGAGGGCTGAGGTTTTCAATATTAATTTATTGGGGGGCAAAACTGGAGCATGCGTAATTAATGACCTTCCACTTTCTGAAGTTGAAGTGCAGTTGTGCTTATTGCAAAATACCCTCTCCTAGTTTAGGATTATGTTATTATACCCTTTTCTCAGCATTTATCACTTACAAAATAAGGTTTTTGATTGTTGCATTTCTTTAATTATATTTGGTCCACATGATCTTTTCCAGAGTTAAACTAGGCGTTTATGTCTCTCTTGGTCCCCATACTTAAAATGGGAAAGCCCAGGAATAGTTGTCTCTCATATAGACCTATTGCCCAAACTAGTTGTCTGTGTAAGTTGTTGGAGAGGATGGTTTTGAATAGACTTGAACAGTATATGCAAGGTAAAAATATTTTAACACCTAATCAATATGGATTTAGAAAGGGATGCTCTACAATGGATCCTGTTTGTCTGCTGGAAGGAGATATTAGGGAAGCCTTTCTTCGATCAGAGTATTTGATAGCTGTGTTCTTAGATATAGAAAAAGCTTATGATACAGTGTGGATTCATGGACTTTTGATGAAGCTTTATAAAATGGGCTTGAGAGGTCACTTGCCAAAATTTCTTCAAAATTTTTTAAAATATAGGAAAATATGTGTACATGTGGAGAATTCAATATCTGAAGTGTTTGAGGTTCAGTGTGGAGTCCCCCAGGGAAGCATTTTGAGCCCTACACTTTTCAACATCATGATAAATGATCTTTGTGACAATTGTCCTTTTGGAGTAAAATTTTCTCTTTATGCTGATGATTGTACTTTATGGTATTCTCATTGTGGTGATCCACTTGAGGCTTTGAGTGTGATGCAGGATTCTTTGGAATCCATTTCGGAATGGTCTAATAATTGGGGATTGAATTTCTCTGTTTCAAAAACATAGAGTATGATTTTTACAAGGTAACCAGATCCTCAGTGTGATACCCTTTTCCTCCAAAATCAACCTATTAATTTTGTCCACCACATAAGGTATCTTGGTTTGATTTTTGATAGCCATTTAACATGGAAATTACATACTGCACATGTTAAACAAATGTGTACTCAAGCACTGAGTATTATGCAGTATCTTAGCAATGTCAAATGGGGAGCTGATAGAAGTATTCTTTTACAATTGTATTTTAGTTTAATAAGGGCGAGACTGGATTAGGGCTGTTATATATATGGTACTGCTGCTGAGACTCATTTGCTGTCTCTTGATAGAATTCGGTATAGAGCTCTAAGATATGCAATTGGAGCTTTAAGGTGTACTATGGTGCAAGATTTGGAGGTGGAGGCAAACGTTATGCCATTGCCCATCAGAATGATGTTACTGGGTCTACAGTATATAATTTCTAGAGTGATAAAGGTTAAACATCCTATCCGGCAGGCATTTCTAGATTATTTTACTTTTCAGTTTTATAGATTGCGCTCTTATCCTTTGCCTGTTTTTGGAAGAATTCAGGATTTGTTGGAGGAAAGTCGGGAGACAGCCTAAAGTGGTCCAAGTCACCCCACCCGACGCTACTTGTTTTTTGAACCATCCAAAGAATATTACGCCAGTGAGACTGTATCACAGTTTATTTTCCAATATTAAACTAGTTATATCAGGAGGATTATCATGTTAGCTACACTGATGGATCCAAAATGGACTCTCAAACTGGCTGTGCTTTTATGTATGATACTGATATGCATAAGTACTCTCTCCCTGATTATTGTTCCATTTTTACAGCTGAAATATATGCTATTTATAGAGTTCTTAAACATTTTAAAGATTTTGCTCACAATAAATTAGCAATATTTACTGATTCTCCTTCAGCTGTGAATGCCTTGAAGGGAAATACCAGTTCACACATTTTGGTACACTATATACATGCTCTTCTAGGTAGTTTTGAGGATGGTGTAAGTGTTCAAATTATCTGGATTCAAAGCCATGTGGGTATAGGTGTGAAGTTAGCGACCGATATACTTACAATGATTGGAAAGGAGAATTTAACATTGGATTTCTGATGCTTGAATTTAGCGTTATTGGTATTACAATCATGTTCTATCTTTGGGGCAGCCCTGTGTTGAATAGAGAAGGCAGATTCCTCACTTAAAGTCAAGCCTTTTGATGTCAAGATTGGCATATATTGAAACATTGGGAAGGAGGAAAATCAAGTAGTTTTGTCAGATGAGGATGGGCACTACAAAGTTGACTCATGCACATTTTTTTGAAAATAGACCTCCATCTAATTGTGTGCACTGTAATGTGAGACTTACTTTACAACATCTTTTCATTGAGTGTCCAACTTTTCGGGTTCATAGACAACTTTTGTTAAATACTTGTGATACTCTTTCTCTCAATTTTGATTTATTTAATGTTCTTTCTTTTCTTTTTCCAGCAAATACTCTAATAAAATTTTTAAAAGATATAAATTTTCTAAATCTGATTTGATTATGAAGTTGAATCTCAATTAGCCTGCCTTAGAAGCTGAAGATATAGTTGATCTTTTTGTGATTTGTCCGATTTGAAGAAGTTCTGTGAACAGTTGCAAAATTGCCCTAGAAGGTGGCTGCAATGAAAAACTAATCATTGTAAAAATCAAGATAAGAAGATGGTTACTCTGTGTATACTTAACAAAGCATATAACCTGAACAGAGGCTTAAAACTAGACTTAACTTGGAAGAATCAAAAATGAAAAGTCTATGGGAGTTTTAACAACTTTAAGAGGCTGTAACTTTTTTCCTAAAGACGTCATTCATTATTATTTTTTTTTCTTCATTATTATTTTTTTAAGAATATATCCTGTGATTTTTCATAAAAATTAGGGGGGGGGGGGGTATTCCCTTCTGCTTCACTACTTTTACCCTTTTTTTTTTCTAAAATTAATAAATCCTAAAAAAATGTACAACAAAAAAGGTCTTTGGGAGATTGATTGCATTTGTTATATAAGAGAGGTTGGCATACTGGTTTTAGTATTTTTAAATGGGACGAAAGATATTTATAAAAAAAAAGTCGATAACAGAAAATAAAAGAGATTTCGTCATAATCTGTTGAACTTGGTGTAATCAACCTAAAATAGGGCTGGAAAAGCAAATTAAATAAATTACATTTAATTTTAAAAATCCTATTTTAAATTCTTGTGTAATGAGGCCTAACATTGATGAACATGACTACATCTTCATGAATTTGGTTGTACTATGACATTGTAGGTAAAAATATCAGAAAATATTTATATATATTGATATTCAATATATTCATATTCAAAATATAGAGAAATAACTTTTTCTGTACCTTGTATTTGAATACAGGCACATAAACATTTGTCTGTGGGGGCAAAGTGCCTGTACCCTTCAACCTGTGAGTGCTGGAGAGTTTACTTTTTCAGTGCATATCAGTAGTTTTGAATATTGATATATCAATATTTTATGATATTTTACCTACTTGATCGCATAGTAGAACTGAATTGATCATGTGTAGTCATATTCGATAATTATGTAAGGTCTCATTACATGAATTTATATCTGATTTTTTAATAAATTATTAATAATAATAATTATTTAATTTGCATATTATCAAATTTTTTTTTAATGTAAATTAATATAAAATACATTTCCAGTTTCTAGAATTAATTATGAATAAATTCCTGTTAAATACTCTAATGGAAAGAATAACCTGGTTTGAATTTCATCATAAGACATTGTATGCACCCAACATAGGCCCTAGAAAATGATTTAACTAATTCCAAATTTTATTCATATGGTTACAAATCTATTGAATTGAGGCTTGGAAGCATATGACATCTGAGGAGAGTCAATATATTACATTCATTAAGAGATGAACAGATTGTGGGAATTATTTGCAAAATGACAAGGGGGTAGGAGAACTTTGGATGTTGTGTCTACTTGGGAGGTTTGGGGTGACATACAGAGGCAAGTTAGGACCACCTCTTGGTGCAGTTGAAGCCATGGAGTGAATGCCACACACTCCATTAAAAAAAAAAAAAAAAAAAAAATCAAAACTTTTGATTAGATTGTGTCTAAATTAGTTTGAAAAGAAATTATCAGGATTGATCTTTTTTGTTTTATTTTTTAGGTTATTAATTATTTGAAATTTATTTCGTATAAAAGAAGTATTAAAATGGACATTCAAACACGAAATGAAATAAAGGAGAAAGAATTGGACCCAAAAGACCCAAGATTATTGTTTTGATTCAGAAAGAATTCTCAGTGATTGCTAGTATATATATTATATAACGAGTACACGCACTAAACCGGGCAGCCAAAAGACCACACCGAGAGCCCGCCACACACAGAACACACCTAATAATATAATATAATTATATACTATATATAATATAATATTATATATATAATATATAAATATTATATATATAATAATATATATATATAATATTAAGTATAATATATATATATTATATATATATATTATATAATATATATATATTATATATATATATATAAATTAATATATATATAATATATATATATATATATATAGATATAATATATATATTTAGTGTTGGCACGAACCGAAAATTTAAGGCGATACCATACGATACAAGTACCGCAATTTTTTCATTGCTCGATACCGGATACCATACCAAAATTTTGCCGATAACCGATACCCGTACCGGATACTTTTATTCCCTGTTGGCCTATATATATATATATATATAATATATATATATATATATATATAATACTACATACTATAATATAAATATATAGATAATAAGGAATGATAAATATATATAATATAATATATGATGCAGGCAACATCCGCATCCGCGCAGCATCCGCACATTATTTAAGATCGCCCTCCGCATCGCTTCTTCCCTGCGGATGTGCCGGATTATTTATTGCGAGATGCTGATAAAGAATTTATATAATAAAAATACTTAAGATGAAAATGAAAATGAACTTTAAATGAGAGACATTGGGACTCGACTCAACTCGATTAGTAATGATGGACTCATGATCTCACAGCCTGAAGTTCATAATAATATGAGTCAACAGAGTCACATGAGATTATTGCATGCCAAAAAAATCAGCGCCTCTAAGCTTCAGGTCTCCGATGATAAAACCATTTAATCTCAACGCTAAGGAAGAATATTGAACCATCTTCAAATTAAAAATGATGACGGGTTTTAAAAAGAAGAAATGTAATTAAAAACTAGAGCTAAAATACGCTTTAGTTCTGTGAAAATTAATTACCTTCATACTATTGCAACTTACTTAGTCCCCGTTATAAGGCAAGTATTTTTGTAACACAATATATAGAACAAGTTAAATCGTCACCTTTTGTTGGATGTTGAAAAACTTCAATCCGAATAGTCTATTAATTCGCCACCCATTAAAAGGAAATAAACGAAATCTACAGAACCAACATCTTCCACAAGTAAATCAATAAACAGATTCACTGGAAGAACTTTTACAGTCCAGTAGTGATGAAAAAGCACACGCATTACCAAAAATGTAGTGCAAATGATGGAAAACGTATCACCAAGAAAAACGACTACATACAAAGATGTCCTGTCAGTTTGTGAAAGTTAAGCAAAATGATTCACCCCGGTTTGATAAAACTGCAAGGAAAATATTGCCTGTCCTCAAAACTGTAGTTCCAATTTGAGAGAGTATTAGGAATGTGGGCAAATAATATGATGAAAAGAGACGATCTCAGCAGAAAAAGGCGTAAAATGGATTGTTCTCAAGCACAACCATTCCATATTACATTCAAAACTAGTGCAAAACGGTAAATAATCCTTTTGTAAAATCTTTCAGACTTAAGGTCGGAAGGAGGGGAAAGAGGCTGGTGGGTGCATTTGAGTTGGTTCCCCGTCCCACACAGTTATATTAATAGATTGTGGCTAAAAACTCTATTGAATATATTAGGCATATATTTATATATATATATATAATATATATATATATATATAATATATATATATATATATATATATATATATATATATATATATATATATATATATATATATATATATATATATATAAAATATATATATAATATATATATATAAGCCGTATTCGTTTTTATATCTGGGGCTTACGAAACGTAACGAAGATGCTCGAGTTTGTGCGTTCAGTTTTGTCAAAACTTACCGAAAAATTGTAGGAAATGCTTTCCAGAACGTAAGGAATTTCCTCAATTCTGTAAGTTTGCTATTTCCCATGCTTGCCGAAGTTAAGCACGTTCTTACGAAAATGTGTAAAACAAAAAAATGACGGCGTAGCCCCGTCTGAATTGATGAATTTTCATTTAATATAATCGCTTTAAAATCTAATTTCTTCCAAATGGATAAACTCCAACACAAATAGTTGATCAAATATCTGAAATAAACCAATTTATTTTTTTATTTCTGCTTATCCAAAACCACGTACTCATCCACAACAGCTGATTCAATTGTTTGAAAACAAAAGTACAGGCCTACCACGAAATCGCGGATCGTTAAACAGAAGATTCGTGCTAAAACTTGTGAGCATTTCTTACGAGCGTAAGCACAAATGACAAAAACGAAAATGGTCTAAATTAAAGCAAAGGAAATTACTAAAATTCATTCTATCGTAAACGGTTCGTATTATTATAATACGATTAAGGCAGATATAACTAAAGAAATTACGGTCCCAAGTGAAGTATTTGTGGGTGCTAATTTATTTATCGCAATCCCACTAATAATTACTTGGGACTAATTTCTTATTCTATCTCCTTTAATCATAAATTGCTGGTCTAGGGTCCCGCATACACAAGCCTTTGTAATTTGTTCTGATTGGAAGTTTTCCATAAGAAATCACCTTTCTCCGTAAAATTTCTAGCTTTATCCTTTCATCCTCAACATTTTTGATAAAACTTGTTACTCGTTTCTCGATAACACTTATCGGCCTAAAACTATAGCATATGATGTTCCTAACTTCCTGTTATGCTCGGCTTCCCTGCATTGGACCCTTCCAATGTTCTTCTCTTTCAGATTAAAACATTTTAAACAAAAACTTTTCACAATGCAAGTTTCTTATAGTGCTTTTATTAACAAACATCAAATTGGCAGTTTCTTTAGATTAAAGAAAGCATCTCCAACTTGGTCACAAATCGTTTACAAATATAAATGTGCGACTGTAACGTCGACTATGGTCAAACTTTCCAATACCTAAAGATGCGAGCCTTCAAACACATGGACGTTTTTCCTTCGAACTAATCTCTCCATCTCTCACCCAGAGAATTTATAGCTGTCAGAAATCACTATGACCTCAATACCTATACCTCTTCAAAAATTTCTCCATTTTCCAAAAATGCTTCTACAGGATGAAGGAACTTAAAAATTTTGGACATCTTTATATATAAAACCCATAAAGTACACTAACATCCATAGGTTGCTGTTTGGCACTCCTGATTGCCAGAACTAATTGCCTGAATTTCGTGCAAAAACGAACACGAATTCTTATGAGGTTTACTTTGTTTTTCAAGCAATTGGAATTAGATGCTTTGATGGAGCCTAGAAATAAAAATAAACATGAAATAAAAAAAATGGTTATATTGCCAAAAAAATTGATTCAAAACTATTTGATGGAGTTTATCGATTAGATAGAAATTAGATTTAAAGCTTGAATGAATGAAATAATCATCACTTCAAAAAAATGACGCATGGTAGGCGCTACCACTCTGTCATTTTTTTGTTTTGCACATTTTCGTAAGACGTGTTAAATTCAGCAATCACAGAAAATAGCAACTTTATAGAATTACGAAAATTCCTTACGTGTGGTAAAGCATTTCTTACGATTTTAGCGCTAAGTTTGAACAAAAACGAACGCAAATTCGAGCATTTCTTACGTTCGTAAGCACAAATGCAAAAAACGAAAACGCCGTTATATTAACAACAGTAGGTTCAATTTATCCGAATTATCAGACAAATTTGCGATATATATATATATATATATATAATATATATATATATATATATATTATATATATATATATAAATATTATATATATATATATAGTTATATATATATATATATATATTAATATATATATATATAATATAATAATAATAAAATATATTATATATTATATATTACTATATTAACAAGAAAAATTAGAAAAAGAAGAAGAAATTCGAAACTTTTACTTTCTAGAACGGTTAAAGCTCGTTTCTCAAAATCATCGAGTCATTGAAGAAAATTTTTAAATTTCTTGACTGAAGAGGCTGAAAACCCCCTTCTACTCAAAGCTTGCGTTATCGTGAATAGTGCTGATAGCTCAAAAACCTTTCACTACCAACACCACTCGCAGCAATGCGGAACATGGTACGTGATTTATAGATATATATTATATAATATTATATATATATATATATATATATAATATATATATAATATATATTATAATATATATATATATTATATATATATAATATATATATATATATAATATAATATATATATAATATAATAATATCGAAATTAATTAAAGAGAGCAAAATGTGTGGTATCGGTTTAAGGTATCGGCAAAATTTTACCAATACCGATACCGATACTACTCCTCTCAAAATTCCCGATACGATACCGATACCGATACCTCAAAAAATCGGCCCGATACCACCGATACCGATACCAGATACCATGGTATCGGTGCATCACTAATATATATACCGTGTATATATTAGTATTATTATCTACTTCCTTTCCCCAGATTGGGGGGGGGGGAGATGCGTGGATAACAGAACAGAAAATAGTAGTTTAGAACATGGTGTATCCCGAGCAAGCAAGAACACCCAGCCTCGCTTATATTAATTATTATTATTATTATTATTATTATCTATTATTATATTATTATTATTATTATTTTATTATTATTATTATTATGGCTGTTTAGCACAATTTACCTTATTAAAAAATCCTTTTTAATTTATTTTAAGACCTTTCCTGACAAGGAAGAAAACTTCCCTTTAGCAGAATACATTAAAAATGAGGTAGAAGAAGTTGTTATAAAATCTGAGTTTAAAGAATTGGAAAAGGAATCTGTGTTCAAAGAAGAGACACTCATTGGTGATGTCATAAAATCTCAAAATCCGATGCTGGATCTGAAGCAATCGATTGATAAGTGTGGAAAGGTAAGTTATATTGTTGTTATTGCTTTACAAATCTTCGGAAATAAGATTAGAGATTAGAATCTTTTCTTAATTATTATTATTATTATTATTATTATTATATTATTATTATTATATATATTGATTAAATTATTATTTATTATTATTTTATCATTATTATTATTATTATATTAACTGAAGATTAAGTTAGTTGGGGCATGGATGAGAGAAAGAGATAAGGAAGGAAGTAGAAGAATTAAGTAAAAAGTACGTGAACACGACTTATAAGGAAAATGTATGTATAGCACTCGGCAAAAATAAATCAATGAATGTGAATTTTGATGAAACTGAACAAATCCGTAATAAAGAAAGGAAGCCTTTTGTTAGTAATGCCAAAAAGAAGTATGTGGAGTGTTAAAGTGGGAATAAGAAATTTCAGTAGAGTGGTGGAATGAAGAAGTTAAAGTAAAAAAGAGGGGGGTTGAATGTGCTGAAAGCCAATGATGACGGTCTTTAAAGATAGGTATATGGAAATTATACAAGGAGGAAAAAAAGGAAGAATAAGTTGCATACATAGAGGAAAAAAAGAGGGAAAATGAAAAGTTTGGAAGGAAATGAATGGGGATTACAAGGGTAAATAGGAAGCTGCTACTGAAAGGAAGTGTGAAAAGAATTAATATATGATTATGCAGAATCCTTCGATTAGAATGTTAAATAGAGATTGGTACTTTGGACTAGTGAAATAGATGGGAGCAGGTGTTGGACCAAGAAAAAAAAACAGCCCAGGTATTTTTTTGTATTTGGGGGAGGGGTTTTTGGCTTTTTTAAAAATTTCTATTTTTGAATAAAAAATAAAATGACCAATAATTGAATTTGTTTTTTGTAATATCATTTCAGTATTTTTTGACAAATAAATTAGTAAATAGGTATAAAATTTACAAATTAAACATAAAGTTGTTAACAGAACAGTCCAATTCCCTACTGCTGGAATGAATGTCATTTCTAAATGGTGAAACTTGTAAAGTAAATGGATTATATTGCGATTGTTACAGGTTATTGATATTAAAAACATGACAAAACAGGACTATCTTAAGTAAAGTAATTAAGTAACTATATCTTAAATTTATTATTTAAACTTCGAACATTGTCGCCTTCATAATTTGAGGCTCTGGGAAGCTAGTAAGTTAGCTACCAATAGTTAAGTAGGTATTAGTTACCTAGAAACTAGGCAGCCTTGCACTGGATACTTCCCCAAGGGGCTACCCACCAAGTTTCGGTTTTTAGGGTAAAACCCCGATAAAATTGGGAGACTGAAAAGGTTTTGAAGGTAAGTGTTTGTTAGATGGGTATGGATATGTGTTTTCCATGACCTATTTGGGGGGGGGGAATTATATTGTAAGTGTGTGAATAGAATTGAGTGGCTGAGATGGGAGATTTTAGTCATTTGTTTGAGGGGGATTTTAGGAGAATTAGGTGACAAGGGTGGTTTGGATTCGGGTTTTCTGATAGAATATCGCCTACCATCACAGGTGTGAAGGAGAGGGAGGATGGAGGTTTCGTCGTGTAAATGTTGGATTGGGGTGGTTTTAGTGCAACCTGTGATAATTCTGAGGGCTGTATTTTGGGAGATTTGTAATTTATTTGTGTTCGATTTTGAGAGTGCTGGGAACCATGCTGGAGAGGCATAGTTTAAATTTGTTTTAAGAAGTTGTTATAGATATCAGTGAGTGTGTGTTCCTGTCGCTGACAGGTTGTGTTGGGAAAGGGTTCGGAGGTATTTTAGTTTTCAGTTGATTGCGGAAAGTGATTGGTTGACTGTGGGGAAAAATGTCATGGGGGTGTCGTAGGGTAAGTACTGAGTATTTTTAGGCGTTTGTTTAAGGAAGGGGGGTTGTTGTTCAGTGTGATTATGGGATGGAGGAAAGAGCGGGGAGAACGGGTGCAGTGGTTAAAAGGGATGGAGATACTTAGGGGACTGCAGTCATTCTATTTGGAGGAATAACCAATTTTGCTAATAAATGTAGATTTCTTGGGTATGTTGTGTGGCTGTGTTTACGTCTGGGTGTTGCGAAAGATAAGGCTGATGTCGTCTGCATAAGTGATGAGTTTGGTGGAGTGGGTTTGGGTGGGCAGATCTGCAGTGAAAAAAGTTGAATTTTGTAATTTGATAGAATGGGAGAGGTTGTTTTTGTATAAGACATTAGCAAAGTGCATAGTTAGGTAAATTTAGGTATAGTTTTTCATTATTATTTAGAAGGGAGATGGAAGGATTTTTTGAATAAGGATGTGTGTGGGGATGGTGTCGAAAGCTTGTTTATGTCTATTGCTGTGATATAGATCTGTGGAAAGGTGATTGGTTGAGCAATTAATGATGTGTTGTGTGAGGAGGTGAGGCTGCTGGCTTGATTGAATTGGTTGCTTTTAAATCTAGTTGAATCTAGGAGAGAATAAGATTGGGAAATATAATATTTAATTCTCTAGCAATTTACTGAGATGGAGCAAGAGCAGAGAAAAATTGGCGATAGTCGAGAGGAGGGGGAATGGTTTTTTTTTTGGTTTGATTTTAGGGATTATGTATGCTTGTTTCCAGATTGGGGAATATAGTTAAGTTTGCCAAGATTTATTGAAGATGTCTCGTGATTAGGAGGGATTGCGTTTTCTCAGTGTTTTATTGTAGAGTTAGATATGGAGTCTGGCCGTTGCTGTGAATTTTTGAGGGTTTAATGGTTTCTGTATCATGTTTGGTTGTGAATGTGGGTGGGAGGTTTTGGTCTAATTTGAGTTTTCTGAGTTGTTTTTTTGTTTTCTATTATCGGGTTGATTGTTTAGTGAGATGTTAGGCGTAAGTTTGGGCAAGACTGCTGATTTGGTTGTTTTGGGGAGAGAGGGAGTTATTGGGTAAAGATGGAGATTCGTGGGTTGGGTTGTTTTGAGAGTTGTTTTATTTTTTGATGACTTGCCAGGTTTCCTTATTGTCTATGCGCAAGATGTTTTGTTGTAGGTATTCAGAAAACTTATTGGTAGTGTGGTCGTTATGCAGGTTAGAAGTTTGGGTTTTAGGTTTGTTAATTTGGTTGAGATGTGGGGTATATGGATTGAGTTTTCGGAGGGAGTTTCTTTGTTTAATGAGTGGCTGATATTGGGTTGTATGATTTTCGTGTGGCCTTTGGGTATTTGGCAAGGTTTGCAGGATTTTAGATGATTGTATTGTTTTAAGTGAAGTGAATGGAGGTGTTAAAGGGATATTGTATCGTGATTTGTATTGGAGTTGATGTGGATTCGATATAGTTAGTATATAGCGGCCAGTTTGCTTTTTTGTAGTAGTGTAAGTTGTAGTTTTTTTTAGGGGGATTTTGGGGGGAATTTAAGAGAAATAAGAATAGAAGGTGGTCCGATTGTAGTCAAGTAATAGTGTCCCATGTAGTAAGTGTGTAGGGATTGGGAACAGAATTAACGTCTGGGAAGTAGGGATTGATTAAGCTGGGAGGGATTCGGGGTGGGGAGTTTTTTGAATTAAGATTGGTAGGGATTCTAATTCGTTAGGTATGGTTGCCGGGGTCGGAAGGTAGTCTTGGACCCAGGCAGTGTGCTGGCATTAAATCTCCTCCGAGATAGTTTGCGGTATTCGGCATAAAGGTGTTAGATGGGTGTGAGGTTTACGGGTAGGGGGTTGTGGGAAGTGGCAAGGTGAACGATGTAAAGAATTGAAGATGTGATGGTGGTCTTGATTCAGGAGGATGAACAGGTTGTGATGTTATTTATGCGTTTGGTAATAAGTAAGAGGTGTCGGAGTTGTGTTATGCATAAAGTATGTAATTGTTTTTGATCATGTTAGGGGAGTGTTGGGGTGGGTGGTGGGGGAGATTGGCGTACTATAACCATAAACTGGGGAAGTGGGGTGTTTGGGGGAGGAAGCTCTTGTATGATGGCTAGATGGATATATATATTTTTTGAGAAATCCCCGAGGTATGTTTTGGTTATTGTTAGGCCATTTAATATTAAGATTGCAATATTTGAGAGTTAGGGGGTTAGTTTGGAAGGGGTCTTCGAATCTATAATATGGAGGGTCATGCACATTGCACAGTGAAGCACTAGTTATTTCTGGATTTGGGAATGGGGAGGCAGTGTCAGGTGAATCTTTGAGACATCTTTTACAGTTGAATGCTGTTTAGTTACGAATCTCCG